>CAWVOY010000207.1:0-32263 GCA_963931895.1 Eupithecia pulchellata | reverse complement strand
CGTCGTCTCCATGGGCAGCTGAGCGCGCGCGCCCGCCCCGCCCCGCCCCGCCCCGCCGCGCCACAACCAGCGCGACAGAATCTCACGCGGCCTACCGCATAACTTACCAATATTCTTTGAACGTTGTATTTGTGAATGAGGTCAGTTGAATAGTAAATGATATGTTTGTATGAATCGAGGAAGCAGCGCTGTCGGCGGCGCGGCGTGGCGTGGCCGTGGCCGCTGGCACAGACTATCTCATTATATTTAGCTAGTAACTAGGTAGATAGGTAGGTGCTATTTTGTTTACGATATGCGTAAACCTTGTTAAGGCTTATAATAATTTCGTAGTGCATAATTTAGAATAGAATCAGAATCTCCATGACTTGAAAGAACATTCCACGAATTTATAAATACAATGTATAAATGTGTCGTCGAGGGGCGCGAGGTCTGGCGCGAGTCTGGCCTCCACAGGTGCACAGGTGGACAGGTGCACAAGTGCACTAGGCGGACGCATCACGCATCACGTCTCGCACAAACAAACCATAAGTACATGCCAAAGAGCTAAGATAGTTTTTGTTTCTATTATTGTTTGACTAGTTGTAAGCCGGTGCGTCCGAGCCAACGAGGGGGCCCCTCGAGGCGGCGCTAAGGGGCCCCTCGAGGCGCTAGGGCCTCGGTTGGCTCGCATACATCTACTTATTATCGCTATTTTTATCAGATTATTAGCAATGTTGAGGTTTCGTGAAGAACAACAGAGATCAGTTTATCGATGTAATGTACGAATTTATTAATTTATTTTTTGTTGTGTTTGTCTTGTGACCGAGTGGTCTGAGTATTTAAAAATAATAAACTTTTAGATCTGAGACAACCCTCTAGTAATTGTGTACCTATGATTACCTATTTTTGTTAAATAAATGTATAATTAAGTAATGGATTATTAAAGTAAAAATGAATTGTTATCTTATTACTGTATGTGCCTAGATATAGTCGGTAAATGCGCACTGACGGCCGATCGTGCGCCGAATGTTATGTAGCTAGAGCGCCCGCGACCTACCCGATGTTATTCTATTTATAGATATAGTTTACACTCGACGAGAGTAGATAGTTGTAATTATATTTTATATGTGTAAATATTGGAATCAGAAGTACACTTTAATAAATAATAATGAATGAAAGTATCTAAGTTTTATTGTAATATAGTGGTGTGCGCACCGCTGTGTGCGGTCGGGGGTAAGTGAGCAGAGTCGGCTCAGCCCCCGCGCGCCCGCACTCGCTCCGAGCCTGCCTGCGCCTGCGCACTATGTCCAGACAAAACAACAGTAGATAGTAGATACCACAGATAACATATTACTAGTAGATACAGATATTTTTGTTTCGGTTCTAAACTAAACCCTTATGGTCTCGCCGTACCCACCCGCCGGAACGATGCTACCGGCGCCGGCGCGCCGCCGCCGGCGGAATAAATAAATTGAGTCGCATCTAGTGGTCGCCAAAATTACTGATTAAAATGAAAAATAAGTATCATATTTCATGAAATACTATTTATTAACTTATGCAGCAATATAAATTACCAGCAAATCGTAATTCGGCTTTCTGGCAAGCTGTTAAACTAATTTTGGTTTACTAATCTAATCTTAATACACTATACCTAGTGTATTATATATACTTAATAGTAAACTTAATATAAACTATAAGTAGGTACCTATACTTAAAGTGATGTTCTGTACCTATGTGACTACCTGTGAGTGTGTATGGCACCGAACTCCTCAAGGGCTGAAACGATTTTGATCATGTTTATTGGTGTTTAGTGGGTTTCTGGGAGGAAAATCTGAAACCAAGTCACAAATGTTTCTTATATCGAGATGTAAAGTCATTTCTAACTTTCCGTCTTCTCTCCCATGACACTCACAGAAAATTTGAAAAAAAAAATGCAATAGAGATTTTATCATGCGGATCCCTTATTTTTTTGAAATTATTCTATAGCCAAGTTTCCCGAGAGTTTAGAATTCGAAAGACGTTTGAGTTCATGAAAATTTCCGACACAATTGTAAATTGTTTGAGAAATAAATGAAATGAAATATCAAGGTGGTTCGTTCTTGTTTAGGCATAGCTTCGCCAATAGATAGCGCTGACTTTCGATTTGTGGTTTTTTTATGGTTTTCTTAGTAAATGAAGCATATTAAAATACAAAAAAAAAAATACAAAATAATTTATTTTCCAACTAAAGTTTACAATATAGGCATACATAGAAAATGACTTAGGAGCTAACTATGTATAATAGATACCTATTAGTTTAAAGTTATATATTTGCCGCAAATAGTACGTTGTTTTTTTATGTACAAAGCATTTTTCTAGTGTAGAAAACATTTATAGAACTTGTATTTAAGAAGAGCCAAATTAATTGCGCACCGATTCACTCACACAGGCAAAGATTATAATGTGAACTGTTGGGCACGTACGATACGCCATTTGGGTTCCTGGGTTCGAATCCCTCCTATTTTATCTAAGTATATATTTTCATATTTCTTTTCTGTTAGTGAACCACCAAGTGAACATTATTATGTAGGTACCTAATAAATAGTATAAATATTTTTTGTTCGTTAATTATTTTGTATTTTACTTGCTTACTATTTGCACCTACCTACTACATGTTGTTCTGACGTTGTGGTTCATCAAAATTATCCTGATCACATATTACAGCAATTTAGAAAAATCTGAAGTAGGTACAAACAAATTCATGTTTGTATGGAAGCATTCCTAATTGATTCCATTGCGACACAACATTGATGGACTTTTCTGCGTACCTACGCCTACGAAGGGTCCTGCTTGACCTCGGTTCTTTACGGAATCACACAAAATAAAACAGAATCGTCTTATACAAACTGATCAATATTCTAATTCTAATAACTTAAGTTCTTTAGGGTTAAAAAAATCACAGCAGATAAAACATTGTGTGCTAATAATTGATCAAGAAAGAAATAAGGTTTTATTGATCTCCTCTACATACACTTCAATTTGAATGCAATTTGGATTATTTAGGACTGGTGAGCACAACAATTACAGGTAAAATACGCAGTTGATCCAGGATCTGAAAAAAACTGTCACTAATTTTTACTGGATAAACATTGAACTTTTTAAAAACTTTTAGAGATTTGTCGTGCGGCGGGAGTTGAACCAGCGACCTACTGTGTTGCCCAAGGATGTCTATAAGGTATCGTGTTATGTTGTATCGTTTTGAAAAAAACTATTGCAAGGTTATTTTTAATATAAGATAGCACCCAATTTATTTGAAAATTTTACATCTGCACACAGGATGCGCGAATGTCCTTCACACAAGTGTCTCTCAGCATCATCAGTATCACCAGCCTATAATAGTCCACTGCTGGACATAGGCCTCCCCTAATGAGCGCCATAGATGGCATTATTATTTAGGGGGTTATTGCCCATAATCCCCACGCTGGGCATGCGGGTTGGGGATCGCAGTTCGGTGGAGTTGTTCTGCAGAGGGCGCTGCTGCCCGCCCCCCGGTGTGATTTCCTTAGTCGCCTCTTACGACACCCACGGGAAGAGTTGGGGTGGTGAAATTCTATGCACTACACGGCCTCAGGCACATCCGTATTGTCGGATTTCATCTTTTTTACACCATACTTCATTTCGACTGCAACCATTCAAATAAAGGGCGTATGATTTCGTTTGTAAGCCGCGAATGTGCAGTAAAATATAATGTACGATTGGGTAGTGTAGCAATAATAATATATAGTAGGTCGGTACGTTCGTCACAAATACCTAATGGACCAGTCGAAATTCCAATTGCGGAAATAAGAGAACCTAACTCTCATAGGTAGGTACTGGTACTACTGAGATAGGTTACCGTCGCGTCGTCGGTCGGCCTCATTACTAACCCTATCTATCCTATCTCCATGATGTCGTTTCATTTACGACGACCTCTGTGTTAATTATGTTAGTTAACAATCCTAAAAAGCGACTTAGGTATAGGTAACAAAAATTTTCATTTTTGTTTCGTGCTGTAACCCCATAATGTATATTTTTATTGGGTTTTATAACTAAGTAAAAGTAGTCATCTTATGAAATTACACTTGTTAAAACTACTTATCGGGTTTTACCTCCAAATGTTTTTTTTTTTATCTCACAGATGTGTTGAGTTCATACCCAATATATTTTAATTAATGTATTTTAGGCCGAAATAAAACGACAAAATTATGTTTATATTAGTTAGTTCACTATTGCAGTACACAACTTGTTTCAATGCTCATATGGTTAAATTAACACCAGTCGCGGGTCATACCACCGCACCAGCTGAGTCTAGAACGTGAATGCGTTAAAATAACATTAAATAAACTAAATAAAAAAGGTGAAAATGATAAGTAAATCAAGAAACTTGGTGCTACTTGCAGGACAACTGTGGAAAAAGGTAAACTTATCTAATTTTATTTTCTCATCTATTTCATTTTCTTACTGAATAGAAATTTAAGATACTTAGGTGCCTGACATTTTTGTTTGTGCTGGCTCGTTTGCACAGTAGGTGCAAGCAGTTTCAGTTTGGGGCGAAGCTAATCGGGTCAATATCAATGACTCAAAAACTCAAGCCAAAAAAAATTTTCTTCTCTGCAAAGAAAAGTCCGTTCGGCCAGGTTTCCGTTTTCCGAAGTGTACCGATACCTGAAGCTAGGAATCCTAAATAAGGTTAAGCGATACTTTACACCTGGACAGCTTCTATCCCTTTATCAAGCACAGGTCCGATCTGGTTTGGAGTATTGCTGCCATCTTTG
The DNA here is from genome assembly GCA_963931895.1 of Eupithecia pulchellata. Classification (NCBI taxonomy): domain Eukaryota; kingdom Metazoa; phylum Arthropoda; class Insecta; order Lepidoptera; family Geometridae; genus Eupithecia; species Eupithecia pulchellata. Next base: position 27,491 of record CAWVOY010000207.1, on the reverse strand, counting down.
GGATGGCCCGGCCAAGTATCAGCTTGCAGCCTTGGACTCGATAGAACGAAGAGCTTTTAGACTCATTGACCGATTGAACTCAGTACCTTGCTGAGACTAAAGTCCAAAGTCTCGAACACCGCCGCAAGGTTGCTTGTCTCTCGATCTTTTACAGGATACACTTCGGAGAATGCTCACATATATATTTGATCTGATCCCACCATCCCCCTTCCACTCCAGGACAAGCAGGCGCACGGCGCAATACCATCCCTACCTGGTGGATATACCCTCCACTCGCACTAAGCGATTTTCCTCCACCTTCATCATTCGCACTGCACAACAATAGAACATGTCGCCTGCTTCTGTTTTTCCGCCTAACTACAACCTGGGTCTCTTCAAAAGTAGAGTGCATAGGTGTCTACTAGACCTGCGTGATCCACCGTCTCGGCCACATCTTCACTTTCCACCAACTGAGATCGTGGTCAAACGGAGGTCTATCTATACTAATATTATAAAGAGGAAAGATTTGATTGTTTGTATGTTTGTTTGTTTGTTTGTTTGTTTGAATTGAATAGGCTCCGAAACTACTGGACCGAGTTAAAAAATTCTTTCACCATTAGAATCCTTAATTTTCCGTGATGAACATAGGCTATACAATATTTTCAAAAAAGTTAGGGATCCGCATGAAAAATTCAATAATTGAACCGTGGGCTGTATATTCAACCTCTTTTTCTATTATGGCGCGTCAGAATACAAAAAGAGGTTGTATAGCGCACGGTGCTTGCTTTTTCTCTACGGCCAGTGTCAGTTTTGGAATGTTGAGTCAATGTCAAAAACCCCAATGCTATGAGAATGCTATGCTGTTAAAAAAGTAAAGATCCGTATGAAAACTGTGAAACCCATCGTTTTAGTGTGTATAATTTATGAAAGTTTTGTTTAATACCCGTGCGAAGCCGGGGCGGGCCGCTAGTCAGTTATAAAAAAAAACTATCGGTGTATACCCACACAGTGACAAAAATGAACTAAAATTACAACGTTATTTCTAATTAGAGGTGTGTAGGTACTGTGAGTAATGCAGTACACGTTATATAGCACGACCGCGTACTGATCAGTGATGCCAACTTAGCCCTTTCGGGGCTAGATCTAGCCCTTTTTTGGCTTATTCAGCCCTTAAAATTATGATTTAGCCCCTAGCCCTATTTCTAGCCCTCGTTGGAAAGGGTTCTGTTACCATAGAGATATAGACCCCTTCTGTCTTTGGTTCTGTCAAAATGACACTGACAACTGAAGTGGAGCCTCCCCGTATCTGGCAGTCATGATAGAGCGACAGATAAAAAATATGGCGCTCGAGGCATTGAATTTGATTTACCTAATGCCGTGTTTTTTGTACTAAAATTTTGCAGCATTATAATGTTAGAACGTATACTTCGACCAAACTAAGTTTGCACCTCGCTGGAATGCGGCGCCCCGCCCGCTAGGTGCAAACTTAGCTTGGTAGAGTTGTAAAGAACGAATTATATCTCCATCTCTTTTGCACTACAGTGGATTATCGCTGTATGTCTTTGTTTTTCCTATTCTGTGTTTGTTTTGCAAACAATCAATCGGTCACAGAGGAATAGTGAACTAAAGGAAACATGTACTAGCATGATATTACTGAACTAGAGATCAAAATGCATATCTCCGTCTCTTTTAGTACCGTGGATTTATGCGCTGTCTATCTCTATCCTTCGTTAATTATTCCTAATAGTTCATTTTCTTCATGTTATCAGGTTTTAAAATTTATTATGACATAGAAAATAGGGTCTTTATAGTATAGTGGTTCCGCGATTTCGTGACTGAAGAGCAAGTAAACTAGAGAACTACTAGGAACGAGCTAAGCTGAATAGTTCGCACTCGTTCACTAGTGGGAACTAATTCATTTATTCCTGAACTACACAAGACTTGTTAGAATCAATCAATCAGTGATTGATTCAGTGAGGATTCTTTTCTTGCCTTTCTTGGTGATAAAGTGTGCAAATTGCAAAAATGGACGTTCCTTTTAAGAAGAATAATTACGCTCAACGTTATAGAAAAGAATGGGAGAATGACCCTTCATTTAAAAAATGGTTAAAGCCAGTCATTGGAAATCAATCCAAAGCTATGTGTATTCATTGTAAAATTGAATTTACAGCAAAGTTATACGAAGGGAAGCGTCACTCTGAGTCGAAAAAACATATAGAAAAATTGAAACCTTTCTCGACGGGCCAGACCACAATTTCTATACAAAAAGAAGCGGAATCCAAAGGTAGTGTACATAATGCAGAAGCACTCCTTTCGCTCTACATCGCAGAGCATGCAGCTGTTGTCCAAGTCGATCATCTTAGTCAAATGTGTGCAAAAGCTTTTCCAGACTCCAACGCTGCTTGTGCCATGAAACTACATCGTACTAAATGTAGTGAAATCATAAGAAATGTGCTAGCGCCCCATTTTAAATCGGCGCTAAAGGATGATATTGGTGATACCAACTACAGTCTTGAAATTGATGAATCTACCGATATTTCCGTTCAAAAATATTTAGGCCTTGTAATCAGGTACTATAGTAGATCTATGGAAAAAATTAACACAACATTTCTTTCAATCACAGAATTAGAGACTGCAGATGCCAGAGGAATTGTAAATGGCATCGTGAAAACTATTCATGATATTGGTTTAAACCTTCAGAAAATGGTAGGCCTGGGGACCGACAATGCTAGTGTCATGGTAGGAATAAATAATGGCGTTTACCAAATTTTAAAAGAAGAATTTGGTCTAAAACACTTAGTTTTGGTAAGATGCGTTTGTCACTCGTTGCAACTCGCAGTCAGTCATGCTTCAGAGGAAACGATTCCGCGGAACATCGAGTACCTAATAAGAGAAACTTACAATTGGTTTTGTTTGTCGCCTGAACGCCGTCTCCAGTATGCAAAAATTGATGAAACCATAAATTGCGGAAAAAAACCATTAAAAATTTTGAAAAAGTGTGCTACACGGTGGCTTTCCATAGAACCTGCCGTGCAGCGAATTTTGGATCAATGGGATGAATTAAAGCTGTTTTTTGAAATTGCCAAAAATAAAAATAATTGTTTTACGGCCGAAATGCTGTTTAACATGTACAGCAACCCAATCTGGAAGGCATATTTGGTGTATATAAAAGGTATTCTTGCACAAGTACAATACGCGATAAAGGCATTTGAAGGACAAAACAGTGACCCAACAAAACTGCTGCAATCTTTAGTGAAATTGTTAGAGGTCCTGTGCGATAAAATTGTGATTCCTAGAAGACGACACTCCATTGATATTTTCAAAGACAATATGGCCAATTATTTAGATCCGATGCCATATCTAGGCTATAACTTTGAAAAGTCAATTGAAACTTACAGTTTAAATGATAAACAGATGATTAGAAAGCGTTGCATTGATTTCACCGTCAAACTGACTAAAGAATTGCAGCAACGGCTTCCCGACAACATACAGATACTTCAAAATATGAACATTATGAGCGTTGATCATGTATTAAAACCAGACAAGGGCATGGAAATAATTAAATTAGCTGAACATTTTGGATTGAATGGGGATACAATTGACAAAATTCTTTCACAATGGAAAAACATACAAACTAACAAATGGAAAAACACTAATGACACCGTAAAATTTTGGCACGAAGTATCGCAATATAAAGATGCAGGAAATGATAATCCGTATCAAGAACTTTGCTCGTTGGCATTTATTATGCTCGTATTGCCACACTCAAACGCAGATGTTGAAAGGGTATTCAGCACAATGAACGTAATTAAAAATAAATTACGAAATAGAATGAACTTTGACACACTAAATTCCATATTACAAATACGATTTGGTCTCATAAAATTCGGTCAAACTTGCTACACATATGATATCCCAATAGATGTCTTAAAAAAGATTGGATCTAAAGAAAAATATAAGTTTATTCTGAACAAGGCCCCTGCTGAAACTGATAATCTATCTCTTCAACCATCGACTTCGCAAAGTACCAGTGAATTGTACGGCGAAGAATCCTCCTCCGATGAGGAGATTGAAATTTAAGGTGTATTTTCAATTAAATAAGTTGATTTAAATTTTTTTCGTTAATTTTAAGTAAACAATTGTTAAAAAATTACAAATTTTATTTGATTTCAATAAAAAATACTAACTTTTCCTATTTTTAATTTTTTTGGCCAAATCTAGCACCCATCTAGCCCTTTTTAGAACTCCATTTAGCCCCAAAACCTGAAACCGCGTTGGCAACACTGGTACTGATTCAGTACACATTACCCGACAAAATTTAGCATGACACATGGCAGTAAACATGGCAGTGCGCCGATCGGGCGCGACCGGCGGCGGCGGCGGCGGCCGGCCGCGTTCTGTTACTGTTCGGGTGGCCGTCGTTCACTATCGTAAAGACTGAAAAATTTCATACTAACTGAAACTTAATAATTTTCCTTGGAAATGGGGGTAATGTGAACAAATCAGACTTAATTAAGTATATGGACAAATTATTAGCATTAAACTTAAATCAAATTGTAATGTTCACATTCCCCTACAGCGACAGCTTGCCAAAAATATAAAATAATATTAGATATAAGTTAAACATGGCATTGCATACTATTTCATGCAATAATAATGTACATGTGACACTAACACTATTGTTAGTAAAAAATATTACTTGACTAAAAAAGGTAATTATTACCTTTCAAATAATTGCAAAAAACAAATAGCTGTTTCGCTATCCTATTATTTTAATATTACAGCCAAAAATTTGGCTTTACAAGATGCTTCTTTTGAGCATTTTAACAAACCTCAAACCAAGACCTTGGAAGTTATTCCAAGCCATTTAAATTAGATGTAATGACAACAGAGGAAGTCTCTAGCCTTAACCAGTCAAATAATATTTATCACATCAAAAATCAAAGAAAGCAAAACTGTAAAACAAATGCAAAGTTTACCAACTTGGTGCATCAGAATATTCAAGGATTAAAAATTAAATTATTAGAGTTGGAATTGTACATGAACTCCTTTAATATTGACATCATCTGCTTAACAAAACACTGAAAAGCTATGAGCTCATGTTCAATTTCAGTAACCACCAGGTTGGTAGCTCTTTTTGCAGATCACATGCTATTCGTGGCGGCTCATTAATATTAATAAACAAATTGATAAAATTCATAGACCGTAAGGATATAGTATGCTTATCCATGGAAAGCCACATTGAAGTAGCATGTGTAGAGTTGGAGCAAATTATTGTAGTAAGCGTATACAGCCCACCTTCAGCTTCTTCTGAAATATTTGAAAATGTAATGGAGGATATTTTATATAAACTATCAAATTCAAATAAAATTCTCTTGGTATGTGGAGATTTTAATATTGACCTTTTAGAAGTTTACTCTCTTAGTACTAGATTGACTAATTTATTTAATTCTTATAATCTTAGACCATCATTTATGGAACCTACTAGAATAACAGAAACTTCAGCAAAATGTATAGATAATATATTTGCCTGTCAAAATGAAAAAAATTGTTTCCAAAAGCATAATAAGCAATCTAAAATCAGACCACTTAGGTCAACTAATCCAATTAGAAATTCAACTTAAAAATAATAATTGTAAAAAGAAAATAAAATACACACCTGTAACCACAAGTCGATTTGAGCGGTTGAAATTGGATTGGGTTGCTAAACCACCACCTTATCACTCACATAAAACAAATGAGTTATATTCGGGTTTTTTTAACAAATTCACCAAAGCATTCAATTCAATTTTCACACCCAAATCGATCATTGTCTCAGAAAAGCTTAACTTTAGTGAGTGGGCAACAGTGGGTATTCATAAGAGTAGACAAAAGTTGTATGAACTGTATAGTGAAAAACAATACAATTTTAGCCAGGAATTCAAAGATAAAGTTAAAAATTATTCAAAAATATTTAAAAAAGTTTGCCAAATAGCAAAATCAAATTATATTAGCTCTAAAATTAGAAATAGTGACAATGTAATAAAATCTACTTGGAAAATAATAAATAGTGAGACTGGAAAGGTCAGTACTTATGTTAATGATTATAATTTAAAGATTAATTTTTAAAGATTGCTCAATCAAAACTGACGTTGAAGTAGCCCAAGCATTTGAAAACTTTTTTACTGACATTCCAATTTCTACTACAAAGAGCTTAGACTCATCTCAAGTTATCGCTGAGTCATTATTGATAGAAAATGTACCCAAATGCGAAATTAAATTTAATTTCAACTTTGTTAATGAAAATGATATTAAGAAAGCCTTTAAACTATTAAATATAAAGAAAACTGCAGATCTCTGGGGCATTTCCGTTAGAATTATTAAACCATTGATTGACACAATTGCACCAGATCTAGCTTTTATATTTAATGAATCCATTGATTGTGGCGTATTTCCTGATCTAATGACGCATAGTAAAATCATACCATTGTTTAAATCGGGTAGTAGGTCTGACCCCACTAACTTTAGACCAATATCAGTATTGCCGACATTCAGCAAAATTTTTGAAAAACTAATTTTACATCAATTGCTTATGCATTTCAATGGCAATGGCCTACTGCATGGTAAGCAATTCGGGTTTACTCGCGGTAGGTCAACTACTGATACCGGTGTAGAGTTGGTATCGCATATATTTGATGCTTGGGAGAAGTCGCAAGATGCTTTAGGCGTTTTTTGCGACTTGTCAAAAGCATTTGACTGTGTACATCATGAAACATTAATCAGGAAACTGCATCATTATGGAATAAAAGACAACTCTTTGGATCTTCTTACTTCATACTTGTGTGACAGGATACAAAGAGTTGACATTAATGGGGATCGGTCTTCGGGATCTGTAGTTACAATGGGTGTACCGCAGGGGTCTATCCTCGGTCCTTTCCTATTTCTAGTTTATATTAACGTCCTGCCTCATCTCGTTAAGAATAACCACGAGATTGTATTGTTTGCTGATGATACTTCACTAATTTTCAAAATGAAACGACAAAACATAAATTTTGATGATGTGAATAATGCAATCTCAAAAGTAGTCAATTGGTTTAGTGCCAATAATCTTTTGCTAAACGAAAACAAAACGAAATGTATTAGATTTATTCTACCTAATGTAAAACAAGTAAAGGCCAATGTAAAGGTAAAAGAGGAATCGTTAGAAATAGTAAAAAGTACTGTATTCTTAGAAATAACCTTAGATAATAAACTTCAATGGGGCCCACACATAGATAAGCTATCGAAGAGACTTAGTTCTGCAGCGTATGCAGTCAAAAAAATCCGTCATCTTACAGACGTTGATACTTCTAGACTAGTCTATTTCAGCTACTTCCATAGTATTATGTCATATGGCATACTGCTGTGGGGGAACGCTGTCCCAGAGAATCCTTGCGTGAAAAATTCAAAGAAATAAACATAATGACAGTAACATGTCAGTATATTTATGAAAACTTGATGTACACTCATAAAAATATCAATAAGTTCATTAAAAATAGCGATATACATAATGTTAATACTAGAAATAAGAATAAACTCGCTGTGCCCACTACTAGGCTACACAAAATTAATGTGTCTTTCAAAGGGCAATGTATACGCTTCTACAACAGAACTCCAAGTGAGTTGCAAAAATTATCTATAAATAAATTTAAACGGATTGTTAAAACTGTTCTTTGCAAAAAGGCTTACTATAAAGTATCAGATTATCTAGATGACAAAAAAGTTTGGGACGAGTTTTGCTCCAACTCGAAAACTAACAAGGTAAAGGTTTCTTGTTCGCTTCTTTACTTTACCTTAAAAAGATTGAAGTGAACAATTAATCAAAGTGATCACTTTATTTCCCAGTATAACTAATGTAATTTGTGTTTTGTGACGTGTCCAAGAGTCCTGTAAGGTCTAAAGGAAATAAAGCACGTTGATTTTGATTGGTCCGAGTACAAGCGACGAGCGTCGGCCGAACGGGATTTTGTCTCTGTCACACACACACCGCGCCGTTTAGTAGAATTTACATAGTATTGCGTTCTAGATAAGGGTTAAATTTCTTTAGCGCCGGTAAATGTTTGCGCCTACTCTACCTATAATAAAATATTTTTATATTAGTGTAGGTACGTACGACTAATGACTATTTGTTTTCTTTGTTTACGCGTGCGGTCAACGGTAGATATAATTAGGTTAAAACCAACATCGATTGATTGAAAGATTGAATCTCGCACCAACCCACGCAATCAACCTTATAGGTATAAGATAAATCACCTTATGGTAGACATAGAACGAGAACGGAGGGCGTTGGCGGTCCGAAGTAATATGCTGGCGCGAAGGTTCTCTCGTTGCAGTGGGCAAGTTAAAATCACACTCTTTAAAGCCTACTGCCAATCATTCTACACGGGGAGCCTTTGGGCTAGCTTTACCAAAAGATCGCTCAATGCCCTTCGTGTGCAATATAATAACGCCTTCAGGATGTTGTTGGGGCTGCCCCGTTTCTGTAGCGCATCCACAATGTTTGCGGAGGCTCAGGTTGGTCGCTTCCACGCCATCATACGCAAGAAGACAGCCTCGCTGCTTCACAGAACATGGGGCAGTACCAACACCATCCTACAGGTCGTAGGCAGCAAGTTTGCTTCGCCCATCATGCAGTCTTTCAACAGGGTCCTAACTCTTTAGACTCTTTAGGTTAGGATTCTGTTGAATGGCTGCTTTAAATTTAAATGATTGATTTTGTATTTTGTGTTTTGTGTATTGATTTTGTTTTTATGTAATGTGTAATGTATGGACTAATGTCTGAATAAAGAAACTTTTTATTTAATTTATTATTTATGGGTAGACAAGCTCTGCTTAGCTTGGGTCTAAATTATGTCGTGTGCATTCTCCAACATTAAGAGATTAGTAGGTAGGTAGGTTAGTACCTACTTATTTTATTTTTACGAATGTTTGAATTTATTTCGATAAGTTTGAACGATTTTCAAAACCTGTTTTGGAGGGCACTTATCATCCTTACTGAAGCCTACGCTGTATTTTTTGCATATGTCTGTTTCTTAAAAGAGCGTAACGTCGAACCTACTGAATGAATTAAAACGAAACTTGCCATTATTTATGTTCATACTACGACGAAGCACATGGGATACATTTTCTCCCGAAATTCAGTAAGGTTCCCCTGGGAGAGGGGGTGGTAGCGAAATTCAGTAAGGTTCCCCTGGGAGAGAAGGTGGTAGCGAGATTCAGTAAGGTTCCCCTGGGAGAGAGGGTGGTAGCGATATTCAGTAAGGTTCCCCTGGGAGAGTGGGTGGTAGCGAAATTCCTAAACCCTACACCTGACCTGTGATTTCGCGTTTCATGAATTTCGCGTTTCTTGACACTGACTCTGGGAGCCGTAGCTACAAGCAATAGACTACATATTTAAGTTCCATTGATATATGACTATTCATTTCTTCCATCTATGGCGCTCATTAGGGGAGGCCTATGTCCAGCAGTGGACTATCATAGGCTGGTGATGATGATGATGATATATGACTCTTATGAACAAAAAAACTTCAGATAGTGCTTGCGGTGCTCGCAGTGCACGAACAGATAAATATAATTTGTTTAAATGTTAGCACCTCTCCATCTATCCATCTGTAGTTTCTTTCATCTAACCACCACGTGCCAGAACGTGTCAGTCTGTGACGATACCAATGTCCTAATGAGGTGATTAGTTTATTAGAATAGACCTCAGCTGAACTTAAGCACCAGTAACAGCGAACCGTAACTAAAATCAGCTTCGGCGGCGGCGCGGCGGCGGCGGCGGTGCGATACGTGCCGCGGGGTGGCAGGAGGACATCTGCGCCCTAAAAGTTTTGGTTCAGAGGCGAATAAGGGCTAAAAAATATGGCAAGTGAAGTACGCCAAGCTTAGAGCAGACTTTCAATATTTGTTGAACTATTTTTCAATATACCTTATTATGTATGTATAAGAAAACCTAATTCGCCAGCAGGACTTAGCGGAGAAGTTGCGGGTACAGCTATTTATCGAATAAAATACAACTCTTTCGATCTTCTATTCTTCGATCTAAGTGACAGGATACAAAGGGTTGACATTAATGGGGAACGGTCTTCGGGGTCTGTAGTAACAATGGGTGTACCGCAGGGGTCTATCCTCGGACTTTCCTATGTCTAGTTTATATTAACGACCTCCCTCATCTCGTTAAGAATAATCACGATATTGTATTGTTTGCTAATGATACGTCACTAATTTTTAAAATGAAACGTCGGAACACAAATTTGGTCAATGTGAATAATGATATCTCAAAAGCAGTCACTTGGTTTAGTGTCAATAATCTCTTGCTTAACGAAACCAAAACGAAATGTAATGAGTTGCAAAATCTATAAATAACAAGTACGACAAGTGCGAGTGTAACTCGCGCGCCGAGGGTTTTGAACTTTTGTCGTTTAGATAGGTACGGTACGTATATTGACGACCTGTTAGCGCGGTGGGCTTATAACGCGGTTGCGGTTTGATTCCCGCCTCGGGACTAATATTTGTAAGATCTGCAGATTATTTGTTCGAGTGTTCTAGTCCTTTTCTACGTACACAAAAATAAATCATCAATGTGATACTTAATGTGCTTTATTAAGTATAACAGCTATCGTAGTAGTACCAATTACACAAGCTTGCTTAGCTTGTGGCTAAATGATGCTGTGTGGATTATCCAGGATACATTACTATTCTCATTTTTTTTTGGAGCACGATGGAATTCATTCATTCAATAATCTTATTAAGTATCTAAATATTCTTCGAGCGCAGTGGAATACATTGAGTATGAACTTTAAAATTTTGAGAACAACGGTTTTGTGGCGCTGTGGAACTACTATTACAGTTACTACAAAGATTAGTGGGTAGGTCAGTGGGTACACCTACAATTATTTTTTCGACATTTTTCAACAAATTTTACTAAGTATGAAACTTAGACGATTTTCAAAACCGGTTTTGAATTGTCGAAATCCATACCTTTGATTTGATATGGCTCTCAATGAAATAGCCCCCATTGCATGAAAATTCGTTTTTTGACCATATTTCAATAAGTATTGTTTTTACAGACTTCTCTATATTTGTTTATTTTCCTGTAAAATATAGACCTATATCTACAAACGCTTAGTACATTTTACATAGATCACTCCGCTATCTTCGGAGATAGGGGGGGGGACGACGGTCATTTTTTTGACCTATTTCAAAATATTTTAAAAAGTATAAAATCTACCAAAATTTCAAAAACTATTTTTAAATCTACAAACGAATACCTTTCATTTGATACCACTTTCGACTTTGTAGGTCCCATTTAAGATTTCGATTGTATGGAAGATCTTCATTTTGATTTTTCATTTATTTTCATTTATTTTTCTATAAATATGTGCGGGCGCACAAAATGTATTATTATTTCAAATTTCAAGTCAATAGCTGCAGAAGTTTCTGAGATAAAACACAAAACAGACCCAAAGCGATCCCATAAGGGTTTTGCAACCGATGGCAAAACCCTAAAAACTGATTGTTTAAAATTTTCTTTGCAAAAAGGCTTACGATAATATATCTTCAAAGTGATCGCTTTATTTTCCGGTATTATTATTCAGGTTCTTTGATCTTATAGTGTTTCAAATGATTTATCCCGTCCATCACGAATATCCAGTGTGTCCACGAATAACCGCGCATCTCTGCCACACCTCAGTGTTTTAGCACATAGATATTTAGAGAAGGAACAAGCTGGTTTAGGCTATCGATATCGATACTTCAGCTCAAGCATGATATCACACAATACCGATTAACATGCAATATTTGAACGATTGAGTAGGTTTCAATTGGGCTATTTGTAAACTTGTAAATTTTAAATACTTTTTGTATCTAGGTTTTTTTGATTGTATGTGTGTAGAATGGTCCCGTAAGAGTTTTATTGTACTTCAAGGAACTATTATTACATCGGATTACATTAATTTCGAAGATTTCCAACACAACATTATATTGAAAGATATTTGGTAAAGCCTACAAGACGATAAAACTGGATTCCGACGAAGTAAGACACCGTCTGTTCTCGAAATTTTCAAGAAAAGACATTTTATTATAACATTATATTAGTACTATTTTACTCATTATTATTATTAGTGCATATTAATTAAATTAAACAAATTAGCATTATTTTATTAAAAATAATTAATCGTAAAGATGAAACTCGCTAAAACATCGATATAAGAATCAGTTTTACCCCATCTCTTTTTATCAAATGACATTGCTTCGGCCAACGACAACATGGGACACTTTTCATTATTCTGTGTTCTTTTTGGCAGAATATTTTCGTTACAAATTACCTATCAGACATTTCAACTCTATTGGATAAGTACTCGATGATCACGAATGACAATTACTTTACATTGGCTTACACTGAAGCCGTAGCTACGAGTATCAAGGAAGTGCTTCAATCAATGCGCAAGTAATTTATCGTAAGGGAAATTGTACGAACTAGCACAACGGAAATTCCTTACAGGTGATGCACACTTAGATATTATGATAGGCTAAAATTGAAAATTTCCATTGTTTGTTGTTGCCGATGTTCATATACGTCGTGCCATGACTCAGCACTCGAGGGCTGCGAACAACACTTCGGAGCACTCGGACGGAGGGCAGGGGGGGGGGGACTGAAACAATATGGCGGCTTATCAGCTCACGTGACCGCGCCTGCGCAACGGCCGCGCCCGGATTATTGGCACATCGCTGAAAATCCCCAAAACTGAGAGATAAGATCAGTGAGGTCGAGTGGCGATCGATGAGTTGCCGGTTGAGTTGTCGAAGGGTGAGCGCGCGGCGCGGCACTGGCACAGGTACACACATACACACAACGACACACACACACTACACACCACACAATAGAAGGCTGAGGGCACGGGGCGCAGGGCACGCGGCCGCGCCCGCGCCTGCAACCACTGTAATGAGTCGCCGGCGCAGATACCGTGTCTCATAATCAAATCTCCTCGTGTCTATCTGATAATTACTCCATATCGGGGTATCTATCGCGGTATCTCCGAGATACGGGGAGAGGTGAGCAGCCGTCCGGCGCGGGGAGAGAGGGGGAATGCTCGGCGTCGGGAGCAAATATTTGTATAGCGCTCGGAGCGTATGTTTGGTCTGCTTATCGTGTCACCAGCCCCGCAGCGCCGCACACCGCGCCGCCACCGCGCTCCAACACGCCGCGACAACGCCGGCGCGCCGGGGAAGCCGCGCGTTACTCACGCACCGCTAGATAGACTATCTCCTAGATACGATTACGTATCAAAACCTTCAGATAACCGGCAGATACACATTAGCACCTCCTAGAGATAAACGAGATAACAATTTGCATATCTTAGGAAAGCGATATCACCACGAGGATATCTATGGGGTCGATGCACTCAGATATGGTAATCGCACCCATGGTTGTGATCTAATACACAACACACACAGCGAGCCCCGGCCGGGGCGGTCTGTCTGTCTGTCGCGGTGAGCCCGGCCGTGCGTGCCGCGTGCAGCGCAGCGTGGCACGCGGCCAGCGCAGCGTCTCGCCTCCTAGCAGTGTCCTAGCACCTCCGTAGCACCTCCGTAGCACCACAATAACAGGACTACGTCAGTAACTGCTGTAGTACGGCGTGCAAGGTACTCTGCCATAAGTACCTACCTATAACGACCTTATATAACACAGAAAGTTTACTTATAGTTTAGTTACTACCGTTAAGGTGTTCAATGTAAGATCCTACGAGTAGGTGTTTAACTACGCTTGACCCACCGAGCGAGGTGTTACACTAGGCCAGGTAGGAGTTCCCTTGCTGTAAATATAGATATTAGGCGTCTGTAGATATAGATACTTCACAGGAGCTATAAAGAGAAGTCTGAAAGTAGAACCCTTTTCGGAAAACTTACTACTTACCTACAAGTACTTACCTACTCCCTAATCTCCGAAGTAAATGGTTCCATCACCATAGTATTTCTACACATAATCGGCAAAAGTTCGAAAAGTTCGTCGCGCCAGTTTTTATTCGTATTTTTAGGGTTTTGCCATCGGTTGCAAAACCCTTATGAAATCGCTTTGGGTCTGTTTTGTGTTTTGAATCCTTAATATCTCAGAAACCACTGCAGCTATTGACTTGAAATTTGAAATAATAATACATTTTGTGCGCCCGCACATATTTATAGAAAAATAAATGAAAATAAATGAAAAATCAAAATGAAGATTTTCCATACAAATTTTGAAATCGAAATTTTAAATGGAACGTACAAAGTCAAAAGTGGTATGAAATGAAAGGTACACGTTTGTAGATTTCAAAATAGTTTTGGAAATTTTGGTAGATTTTATACTTTTTAAAATATTTTGAAAAAGGTCAAAAAAATGACCGTTCCCCCCCCTTATCTCCGAAGATTGCAGAGTGATTGATGTAAAATGTACTAAGCGTTTGTAGATATAGATCTATATTTTACAGGAAAAATATAGAGAAGTCTGTAAATATAATACTTTTTGAAATATGGTCAAAAAACTAATTTTCATACAATGGGGGCTATTTCATTGAGAGTAATATCAAATCAAAGGTATGAATTTCGACAATTCAAAACAGGTTTTGAAAATCGTCTAAATTTCATACTTAGTGAAATAGGTTGAAAAAAGCCGAAAAAAAATTGTAGGTACCAACCCACTTACCTACCCACTAACCTCTGTAGTAACTGTAATAGGAGTATCCTAGATAATCCACACAGTATCATTTACCCACAAGCTAAGCAAAGCTTGTGTTATTGGTATTACTACGATAGCTGTTATACTTAATAAAGTATAAGTATCACATTAGATGATTTACACACCCGAACAAATAATCTGAAGATCCTACAAATATTAGTCCCGAGGCAGGAATCCAACCTCCTGCGTTGTAAGCCCACCGCGCCAAGAGGTTGTCATATACGTACCTACCTAAACGACAAAAGTTCAAACCCTCGGCGCGCGAGTTACACTCGCACTTGTCGTACTTGTTTTTTATTCTCTATTGTTTTTGGGACTTTGAGTCATTCTTATGAATATGTCAGTCCGGTCTTTCCACAAAATAATTATTTTAAAAGAAAAACTAAATAACATCTAAAACTAACCGAAATAATTCTATCGCCCCATCACTCATTGGTGCGGCTAAAATTGTTTGGATAACACCAGTATCTAACAAGTTAAAATTGTACAAATCACTAAGTTCTGACCTCATAGACTCGCTCCGCTCACACTCCACTAGAAGATGCTGCACATCTTCTAGGACGCCACAGGTGTCACAATTGGGCAAGTTTGTGATTTTCATTACTGACTTAACCGATCCAACTGTGCAGAGGAGCGAGGCAGGGGGATGTCATATCACCGAAACTGTTCACGAGCGCGTTGGAAGATATGTTTAAGACGCTGGACTGGAAAGACAAGGGCATCAACATAAACGGCGAGTACATTCTCACACCTGCGATTCGCTGATGACATAGTTTTTAATGGCGAAGTCGCTAGAGGAGCTGAACCGGATGTTGGACAATCTAGCTTCAGCCTCTCGATGTATCGGTCTTGGCATGAATTTGGATAAAACCAAAATCATGATCAATGTCCGCATTGATCCAAGACCGGCGATCGTACATGGCCTCGAAATTGTTTCTGAGTACACTAACCTCGGGCAGATTTTGCAGTTGGGTAAAAACAATTTCGAGAAGGAAGCCAAGAGGAGGATCCAGCTAGGCTGGGCAGCGTTTACTACGTCGAGTCTTCTCGTCATCCATACCGTAATGTTTAAAAACGAAAGTTTTTAATCAGTGCGTCCTACCAGTCATGACCTACGGAGCTGAGACGTGGACACTCACGATAGGGTTGATCCACCAGTTCAAAGTCGCTCAGCGAGCTATGGAAAGAGCTATGCTCGAAGTTTCTCTGAAGGATAGGATTCGTAATGAATACATCCGACAGAGAACTAAAGTCATCGACATAGCTCAGAGAATTGCAAACTGAAGTGGCAGTGGGTCGGCCATATATAGCGAAGAACCGATAACCGCTGGGGTAAACGTGTTCTTGAGTGGAGACCGCGACTTGACAAACGTAGTGTAGGACGCCCTCCGGCCAGGTGGGATGACGATCTGCGAAAGACTGCTGGCAGATGCCGGATGCGACAAGCCGAAGACAGGGCGCTATGGCGCTCATTAGGGGAGGCCTATATGTCCAGCAGTGGACTAATATGGGCTGATGATGATGATGTGATTTTCATTAAATATTTAAATTTATTATGGGGGATATGCCCGGAGCGTAATCTATGAGCCATTACAATATGTTTCCTTTTTAATTTACTATTCACCCACCAAGGTATATATGTACGCAGGCTGTTCTTGCAAAATTTTCTACCAAATCCCTTTATTAATTGATATTGAATTATAGGATGACTTCCACTTTTCAAAAATTGTGTACCTTTATTTACCTAATATCTCTGAAATTTCCGGAATAACATAAATTTCTGATCCTGTTTTAATAGCTTCTTTGGCTAATTTGTCTACTTCTTCGTTCCCTTGAATACCTATATGTAATGGAATCCATTGTAACTTCAAAGATACTCCGTTTTCTAAGAGAAATAAAACTTTTCTTAGAATTTCATACGCCACCGAAGCACCTCGGACATTCGAAGTACATCGAGCGATGTGTTGCAATGCACTTCGACTATCAGTAAAAATAACTACTTTTCTACGACTCAAATTTATACAGTTCACTGGTTCTGTTTCTAGGATCAAAAATTGCAGCGCCGATACCTTCACTCATTTTAGAACCGTCTTTAAATGATACCAACCCCTATACACTACGTTAATCATGTGTAATGAGTAATGAATATTGTTTCAGTATTCTCGGGTCCGACTTATTTTTGGCCTGTTGTATACCTTCAACCTCAGTTTCAATAAAATCCGTACATATACGTGATACCCAGACATGTAGGGAAAATGAACACAGAGTGTTTTAGTAATGATATTTTCAGATTGAGTCTCAGCGTAAACCGTCGCCTGCAAAATTTTTTTTTTCGTGTCCGGTATCCAGAAGACTCACAAAAGCTACTAAGTTCTGTTATAATTTTAGTAATCAATGAAGAAAAAAATCGAGCTTTCAAACAGTGTTTTGTAGCCAGGTAGAGACGCCTCAAATGAAGAGGCTGTATGTACAATTCAGTCTCCATAACATGAATGGGCGTGCTTCGAATAAAACCACCAGACACGCATGGATGTGTTCTGTATATTATATAATTTATACAGGTGAGATTTAGCAGCACTGTTATACAAAAAACAACCAAAATCCATCCTACTACGTATTAGTGAAATATACAACCTCCGAATGTGCTTCGGATGGAGACCCCAAGTAGCACCCGACAAGACTTTTAAAAGATTCATTGTTCTAGTAGTTTTTGCAACAATCTCATTCACATGCTTCCCCCATGTCAAAGATCTATCTAGCCACATAGGTTAGGTACCCAAATACTTAACATGTCCTACTATAGGTAAGATATCATCATTAACCTTAATCTGGAGTTGTTCCCTGACTTTTCCTCTCTTAAAATTACAACACTGTGTTTTAGCAGATGATACCTGAAGTCCCAGCTTTTCGAGTACCCTAACAACAGAAACTTGTGAATTTTGTATGTTTACAGTATTTTGTTGTACATCTCTGTTTTGTGCATATACACTTGCGAGCTACATAAACTGGAATCACTTCATCGCTGGTTTCTGCAGACCATATTTTACAGTTACGAATACCAGCTCCGTTTTAGCTTCAATTGAAATCCCCGCCCACATCATACAAGACCCACCCCCATATGCCACTGTTTCCGCTATACAGCATTGTGCGTATCGCTCTCCCGGTCTCCTGTAGACTCTCCGTCGACGGTCGCTGCTATGCAGGCACATCCTAGCCTCGTCCGCGAACAAAACTCGGCTCCATTGCAGTATATCCCAATCTAAGTGATCACGAGCAAACTGAAGTCGGGCTTGTCGGTGGGCTGTAGACAATTTGGGTCCCGTTGCTGGCCTTTTTGGGGTTAAGTTAGCTTCTTCGAGTCTTCGCCTCACTGTCCACTCGCTGACAGTTCTCCCTCGAACTTCTCCGAGCTCCCGCTGGACGTCAACGCCGCGGCGTTGTCTCGACATCTAACCGGCGCGCCGGTTAGATGTCGATTTCGGAGAGAAGTGCTGACAATAAATCGGTCGTCTCTCGCCGAAGTGCATCGCTGTCGTCCAGATCCTGGTCTTCGGACTAAGTTTCCAGTCTCTCTAAACCTCTTGTATACTTTGGAGACACAGGACTGGCTCAGATGAAGCTGTCGAGCGATAGTACGCTGAGAGAACCCTTGCTGGATTAGGGTGACGATTTGAGCGGCTTCTATTGGTGTGGTTTCCATTTTCTTGTAATTCCAGTATTTTGAGTGACGTGATATATTGGACTGATGACAAAATTGCATAAATTCCCAGTTTTTATAGGGATTCAGGAGTTTGAAAAAATTGATGTTTCGTTCCAAAAATTTATGTCTTTTGTTTTCACGTTCCATGACATATTATGAACATTTTTTTCGCTATGATATCGAAAGAGTTTGAAAACTAATAAAATTATCTTTAAAATAATATACCACAACCTACAGTTTATTGCATGGAAAATGTAAAATATGGTCTGCAAAAACCAGCGATGAAGTGATTCCAGTTTATAGCTCGCAAGTGTATAACAAAGTCATCCGCGTATCGTAAAGCGTAAACATTGTTCAGATCTAAAGCTACTTTGTGTGTGGTAATATTAAAGAAAAGAGGTGATATAGGATCTCCTTGAGCTAATCCTATTCTGGTTATCCTAACTTTGTCCTGTTCAGCTCCTCCATCACTAAAGATGTTAAGAATTCTTTCATTTAAAAAGCTCCAAAAAAAATTACAAATTTCATGACCTTACTCATAAGTTATCCATTATTATTAATAATTGGTCTATAAGAATATTGTTATATGCATTCTCTACGTCTAAAAATACTGCTAACGAAGACACCCCTTTTGAAAATCCTATCTTTATTTTGGAAACTAAACGGGATAAACAATCTAGACAAGACTGGTTCCGCTTGAACCCAGAAGTAATAGGGGACAGAACTTGGTTTTGCTCAACGAACCATTCTAATCGTTTACAAACCATACTGTGTAAAATTTTACATATGCAAGAAATTTATAAAATAAGCCTTAGTTTTGGTATAGAATTGGGGTCACTATTAGCTTTCGGGATCGTAACTACTTTAATTTTACGCCATTGGCTAGGAATCTGGGACGACTTATACATATATGATGGTAAGTAATATAACATAGAATAAGGGATCTCATCTTGTCCAGGAGCTGCGTTTTTCTTTTTCAAGCTTTTCTCCAATTCTAGGTACGTAAATTCAGACCCTAAAAGATCATTTCTAGAACTGAAAAACGGTTTAGATGTTTGTACAAAGTCAGGTCCTAATGCGCGCAAAAGTGCCGTCTTGCTCTCTTCTGGGGCATAAGTCTGTGGCCTTTTAAGACCGTTCACCCACCTCATCTTCTGCCACATTTCAGAAGCTTTAGTAGTTTCGTCGACCCTACTACAGAATTCCTGCCAATTTTGAGATCTAACTTTTCTGTGTACCCTTAGTGCTGCCGCAATTTTATTTTTATTTTTGTCATAATTAGCTGTCATTGGGTTTCTCCTGAATATTTTAAGGGCTAGACGGCGTTCAGCAATTGCTTGAGATATCTCAGAACACCAATAGGGCTTAGCTACAAACTTTTGAATAGGGTCTACCCCAATCCTTGTGAAAGGTACCTATACATTTATCAGCTGCAGCATTAATCCTATCCACGAATAAATCATAACAATCCTGTAAAGTATTTTCATTAACCGCTGACTCATCGAAACCTTCCAGAGTCTCCCTATAAAATTTCCAATTCGCTTTTTAGGGTTTTGACATCTGTTTCAAAACCCTTATGGGATCACTTTGATTCTGTTTTGTGTTTTGAATCCTTAATATCTCGGAAACTACTGCAGCTATAGATTTGAAATTTGAAATAATAATACATTTTGTGCGCCCGCACAGATTTATAGCAAAATAAATGAAAAATCAAAATGAAGATTTTCAGTACAAATTTTGAAATCGAAATTTTAAATGGGACCTACAGAGTCGAAAGTGGTATCAAATGAAAGGTATTGGTTTGTAGATTCCAAAATAGTTTTTGAAATTTTGGTAGATTTTATAGTTTTTAAAATATTTTGAAAAAGGTAAAAAAAATGACCATTCCCCCCCCCCCCCCCTATCTCCGAAGATTGCAGAGCGATCGATGTGATATGTACCAAGTGTTTGTAGATATGGTATGGATCTATATTTTACATAAAAACTGTAGAGAAGTCTGTAAAAATAATACTTTTTGAAATATGGTCAAAAAAGGGCGGAATAAATTTCTAAAGGGGTGACTACCCCACCGAGTTGGGTATCAAATGAAAGGTATTGGTTTGTACATTACAATACAAAATCAAAATCAAAGTGCTTTATTTCCTTTAGACCTTACAGGACTCTTGGACACAACACAAAATACAAGTTAAATAAGAAATAAAAATGGGAAATAAAGTGATCACTTTGATTAATTTTTCACTTCAATCTTTTTAAGGTAAAGAAAGAAACCTTTACCTTGTTAGATTGTTGGTTTTAGAGTTGGAGCATAACTCGTCCCAAACTTTTTTGTCGTCTAGATAATCTGATATTTTATAGTACTTAAACCTTTTTGCAAATAATATTTTTGACAATCTGTTTGAATTTATTTATAGATAATTTTTGCGACTCACTTGGAGTTTTGTTGTAGAAGCGTATGCGAAGCGCAATATCCGAGGTCGTGAACGTAATATCAGTCCTGTAACGATCCTTCTACCACTTTAGTCAATTTTTTAATCATATAAACAGACAAACAGTAAAAATTCTAAAAATCATTGTTTTGGGTCCTATTAGCGTTAATAGAGGTCCGTATACTATTTTTTCTATAATATCTTTCATATACAGACAGCGTTCCGTTAGTTTTTTATTACATGTATAGATTTTTCTAAAATATCTTCCATGTACAGACAGCGTTCCGTTAGATTTTTATTATATGTATAGAGGAAAGTCACCTGGACATGACGGCCTTAGCATCGAGCATTTAAGGTATGCTGGTGTTCACCTTCCGAACGTCCTCTCCATGTTTTATAACTTATGTCTGTGCCATGGATACTTACCCGACAACCTAACCAGAACCATTGTTGTACCAATAGTTAAATGTAAAAACTGCAGATATATCGGATAAGAGCAACTACCGGCCCATCTCTCTTGCGACCATTATAGCAAAGGTTCTTGACAGCTTGCTTAATAACATTCTCTTGAAACACGTTCACCTGCATGATGCTCAGTTTGGTTTCAGGGCCGGACTTTCCACAGAGAGTGCAATTTTGTCACTTAAGCAAGCTGTCAGGTACTATACTGATAGGAAGACGCCGGTCTACGCATGTTTCCTGGATTTATCCAAGGCTTTTGATGCCGTTTTGTATCAAAAGCTTTGGGAAAAGCTTGGGAGCCTGTGTGTACCGGCGGAAGTGGTATCTATGTTGAAATATTGGTACAAATGCCAGAAAAATCAGGTGAGGTGGGGCGGCGCTCTATCTGAGGAGTATAGCTTGGAGTGCGGCGTTCGGCAGGGCGGAATTACTTCTGCTCTACTTTTTACTTTGTATGTTAATGAGCTCATTGTTGAGCTCAGCAGCACACATACGGGTTGTTTTGTTGATAATGTTTGTCTGAACAATATCAGTTACGCTGATGATATGGTGCTGCTGGGTCCATCGGTGGGCTCTATTCAAAAACTAGTAAAAGTTTGCGAGAATTTCGCGGAGGGGCATGGGCTAACATAGGTACAACTCCAAAAAGAGTGAAATACTTATATTTAAAAGTGGAAATGTAAAGCCGGTGCAGTTCCCGCCCATAGAACTCTACGGTGTGGCTCTGAAAGTTGTTAACTCTTGTAGGTATCTAGGGCATATTGTGAATGAGTCGCTAAATGATGGCGCAGACATCGAAAGGGAGCGTAGAGCTCTGGCCGTACGGGGAAACATGATAGCTCGCAGGTTTGCACGCTGCTCGAGAGAAGTGAAAATCACACTTTTTAAGGCCCTCTGCCAGTCCTTCTACTCGAGTAGCCTGTGGCTCAACTGTACCCGCCGGGCAGCCAGTGCTCTACGTGTTCAGTACAATAACATTTTCAGGATGCTGATGCGGCTGCCTCGCTTTTGCAGCGCTTCAGGCATGTTCGCGGAGGCGCGCACGGACGACTTTCACGCGATTATTCGCAAGAAAGTCGCATCCCTACTTCAGCGTGCGAGAGCCAGTAGCAATAGTATCCTGAAAATGATTGTGTCGCGTCTGGACTGTCGCATTCAATATAAATGGATGACTTTATTAATAGATATAGAAGACTAGCGGTCCGATCCGGCTTCGCACGGGTATTAAACAAAAATTTCAGAAATTATACACTCTAACGATGGGTTTCACAGTTTTCATACGGATCCCTTACTTTTTTTAACAGCATTGGGGTTTTTGACATTGACTCGACACTCCATAACCGACACTGGCCGTAGAGAAAAAGCAAGCACCGTGCGCTATATGCATATGGCGCGTCATAATGGAAAAAGAGGTTGAATATACAGCGCACGGTTCAATTATTGAATGTTTCATGCGGATCCCTAACTTTTTTGAAAATATTATATTGCCTATGTTCATCACGGTTGAAAATTTAGGATTCTAATGGTGAAAGAATTTTTCAAATCGGTCCAGTAGTTTCGGAGCCTATTCAATTCAAACAAACATACAAACAAATTAACAATCAAATCTTTCCTCTTTATAATATTAGTATAGATATAGATGTCTACTTGAAGCAACTTGTTTTGGCAGAAACAAACAAACATAGACGATTCCCACGCAATTTCAATGGTTGCCGTTTTACCCAACCTGGTATAATATACATATGTATATAAACATAATAACCTACATTACATACCAGCTTAGGTAAAACCATCAACTGATTAGGTATTTGTTGGATAACGGCGGTCCCTGGCCGCGGCGGGTACGCGGTCGCTGAGGGGGTGCTCTGCTGGAAAACAAAGATCGACATAAACTAATGAAAGAAGTAAATAGCTCAAGGTTTTCATGTTGACGATATCAATTCCAAGTATATACATATACCTACCTACAGGTAGATATGAAGATTATTGATTAATGTGCAAGATTATAGCTATGTATATACATTATGTGTGTGTGTGTGCGTGTGTGTGTGAATCAGGCGGGTTCGGGGGTCGCCTGCGCCCCGCTGCGACCCGCTGCGGCCGCTGTAGAGCGGAGCGTGGCAGTGTCGCACAACTCACACAACGTGGCATGTATGCCTGTATGTATGTCTGTATGCGCGGCGCGACGCTCCTGTCGCACTTCTCCTGCACGAGTTTCTTCATTATAATCTACCTACGTAGTTACTTGTTGAGTGTTGTTGATTTGTGCGCTAGTGTGTGCAGTGCGCAGGTGTACAACACGATTTTATCGTGTTTTATTCGGCGATTAGTGATAAGTGGTAATTAGAGCGATAATCGATGTCTCGAGCGAGCCGACAGCCGGCTCCGCGGCCGCAGAGCTTCATCGTCATCATCATCATCACGTGATGCCGCTCTCAGCGCATCCGGGGTTACACTTCGTTAGTCGCACTCGCTAGGTTCGATGTCGCCTGAGCCGTTGTCGCTTTATCGCTCACTGAGCATGGAAGAGGTGGGCGTGAGCGCCGCCGACGAAGAGTTGGTGCCGCCGGATGCGCAGCACCCGCCGCTCGCGGCGACGGTCAGCCGCGCCGCACCACACTCGGCGTCCGGGCAGCCACTATCTTCATTGTCTGCAGCTTACGACGAACATTGGAACTTTTGTAAAGCCGATTTTCACTCGCTAAATTCGTCAATAGCCGCAGAGAAATGGGATAACCTGTATGACACAATGGACCCTGAGAAGGCCGTAGATAATTTTTACAGTACGCTGGTGGGCATATTAGTTAAATGTGTTCCTAAAAAACGCCAAAAGAAAGGGAACTCTAGATATAGTTATCCAAAGTGGTATACGGCTGAAGTCATCAGAGAAATTTGACTCAAGGCTAACCTTCATAGGCAGTACAAGGCAAAAGGGTCAAGGTCTAGGTTGCTTTTTCAGAATGTAGAGCGAGAGTAAAGAAAATGATTGATGATGCCCAGGAATACTATAGTAGACGAGTGGAGCACCATCTGGCGGAGGATCCAAAATCATTCTGGAATTACGTAAGAGCGAAGAGAGGGATAGTCAATCGAAAGAAAATTTCAAAGGATGGAAGAGCTCTATCGGATTCGGAATGCGCAGTAGAGTTCGGAAAGTTTTTTCGCTCGATATACGGCACCTCGACGGCGCAACTGGACGTTCCAGCCGCGGTGCAGCGAGCTGTGCTAGCGCTGCGCGAGTGCATGTACCGAAGCTCACGCAGGGCGAGGTACGCGCGGCTAAAAGAATCTATTTTCCGAAACGCTGGAAAACAACACGTGTGATTCCTATACCTAAAGGGGAACCGGGAAATGATGTCACAGGATTTAGGCCGGTGGCTATTCTTTCGACGGTGGCAAAGGTATTCGAGTCAGCAGTGCAGCGCAGCATGCAAGAGCAGATCGTGTCTCGTTTGTCGGACTCGCAACACGGATTCCGCCCGGCTCGAAGCACCGCTAGCAACCTCTTGGACTCAATGAACTGTATAATCCCGCATGTTGACGCAGGAGTGCAAGTTGACGCCGCTTACTTCGACTTCAGAAAAGCATTCGACTTGGTCCATAATGACATACTGCTTAAGAAGTTGGCGACGATCGGCTGCACTACAAAACTACTGGAGTTCTTCGCGAGTTACATGAGGGATAATAGGCAGCAGTATGTTGACTACGCGGGGTGCAAGTCCGAGGCTTACGCTACTAAAACTGGTGTGAGCCAGGGCAGTAATCTAGGTCCACTTCAGTTTATCGTCATGATTAACGACCTTCCGGCGGTGGTCAAGGACGCCAAATGCTTGCTCTTTGCGGACGATCTTAAATTGCTCATGCCGATCAAAGATCAAGTAGACTGCGAACGTCTGCAACGCGACGTGGATAGAGTGCAGGAGTGGAGTCGTAGTAACGAATTACAGTTTAATACCAGTAAATGCTCAGTTATCACGTTCGGTAGAGCAAAGACGCCACTCCACTACAACTACCAACTGAATGGATCCGAATTGAAAAGGGTAAACTGTAAGGGATCTAGGGGTGCAACTAGATGTAGAACTGAACTTTCGAGTACATATCAACAACGTCTGCAGAAAGGCGTTCAAGACTCTTGGGTTTGTTCTTCGGCAAACGAACACTTTTACTAATTTGAGTGCAATAAAAGCGCTGTATGACGCACTGGTTCGAAGCCATCTGGAGTTCAACGCCGTTATATGGGCTCCACACGAAGCCAAATATAACGTTATGCTAGAGCGCATTCAAAATAAGTTCACCAGATACCTGTACCTAAAACTCTACGGCGTCTACCCTTTCTATCCGCTGATGTATCCATCCCTGTTTGTTATAGGCATGGTTGGATACACCAAACTGGCTGTAAGGCGGGACGTCGCGCTAGCTACTTATGTGGTAAAGGTTCTAAGGGGGATCATTTATAATCCGACAATTTTAGCAGAGATGAAGCTGAATGTGCCGGATGATTTCGTGCACAAGCGAAGGAGGCCTACTCTATTTGCTCTGCCTTGAGGAAGAACCAACATTATGAACAAAGCTCCATTGACGCGATGCATCCGCACACTCAATGTACTGGCGGAAAGGGTCGATTTATTTCACTGCTCTTTGAACGAGTTGGCAAAGGCTTTATTATTTATAATATGCTATGAATGTTGTGGGACTTATTAATTATTTTATAAAGAACAATGGCAGGTCTCCATACTAAGAATTGTCTGGGGTCAAATTGAAGCGTACCGTTATGAAAAAAATGTTAAAAGATTTGGCGTTAGCTCCAGAATCTATAAATGAGACTATTTTCTTTGGGGAAAGCCGGAAAAAAAAGATTTCAGTGTTTGAATTTTTTGGTTATGTTATGAATGAACTTCAAACAATTTGTCTATAAAACATCGCAGATTGAAATCAAATCATAAAGAAATGGATAATGTGGTTTGGTCTTGGGTTTTGGTCTTATCAATTAGGCCACCTTAAATATTCGAAATGAGAAATGATAAACAAAATGAGCAAAAGAAATTCTAAGCTTCTTGTATGTTGACGAAAGCTGGGCGTGTATTAAAAAAATGTGTACTAGATAACTTATATACCTACTTAAAACAATATTATATAGGTATACCTACATTAATAGATATTTTTTTATTTTACATAGAAAATGCCCAGAACACCCAAAACAACAATATCGAAGTCCTAAGGGCACGCACTAGCCAGACACAGGGCAGTATCAATCAGTCCATAAACAGTCCAGGTCGGGTGTTACATACGTCGCCTGTGGCTTCCATAATTCGAGTAAAAATAAATAGAAAACCAAAATATAAACACAAAACACAGCAGAGATGAAAAACGCCGAAGTCTCGGAAGGATTCTGTCAAAGAGAATAAAACCTGTGGCGTCTTGACAGACAACCGCTGACAACATGACACTATCAAAGACAAAATGATACATTGCATTCAACAATTGTACCCGCACCACTAATAAAATGGTAACATTTCGAATGTACCTGATTCGAATATCATTTGATAAGCTTTTAAATATCATAAAATAACTCCGGCCTTTACGAGAAGGAGTGAATAATTGAAAAATCGTAGAAAATTTATTAAATTTGATTCATTTACATCAGATCCATGGACGCAAAAAAAAGTCCAGACCAAATTCTGCCATTGTTCTTTACTTATTAATATTTTATGTTATGTGTGCGTAGTAATTTAAAACTATTGATTGATTATTATTATATATTATAGTTAGAAATTTGAGACAATAATTTATCTTTAATGTAATAGGAATATAAGAAAATAGTGATTAAATAATTATGCAATTTGTTGACGAATTCAATAATTTGAATGCATTAAGATGTGCTCTATCGCATTAGGTATACCTGTAATGATAGCTGTACAATATATTTAATAAATAAAAAATAAATTATGGTATATCTATATTATACTATCAGCCCTATAATATGCTTCCTGTTTCCATACGCGAATGAATCGAGTGCACTTAGAATACCTTAAAGTGCCTATATTTTTTGCACAGAGAATATAAAATATTTCCCAAAAAAGATATTTCTCAGTTCGATGCGCACACAAAATGCATGTAAGTCGTTTCTAGTCTGGGCGCGGCTGGACAAACGGCTGAGTTGGACTGTGGTTGGTTGGACTATACACCGCCATCC
>CAWVOY010000206.1:0-17027 GCA_963931895.1 Eupithecia pulchellata | reverse complement strand
GGCGGCGCGGCGTGAGGGCGGCGCGGCGCGGCGCGGGCGTGGCGGGGCAGCACACGTCCTCACCGTAGCCAATCCAGACGCGTTTCAGATATTACGACGTAAAATCTGACAAAACCATATAGAAAATACGTTGTGACGTCAAACGGTTTGGGCAAGGAATCTCCTATGTAATAGAGAAAATAACGGAAGCCATGGCGTTTTTGGAAGAAAGGGCAACAATACAGTTGATCGGACGGTGCTTTGCACTTTAGATGAGAGATTTATTGTATGAGATTGATGTATGTTATATAATTAAGTACATTATAATCAATGAACCAAGTTATAAATAGGAATTGCGAGCAGGTCCCCAGGTCATTATAGATGGCGCGACACGACCGACCGTGCGGCGCGGCATTGAGAGTCGACCCCGGGCCCGGCTGGTACTTGGAGATCTGACAGATTAGCTCCCTACCTACAGGAAACAGAAACTAATTAAGTATATTATTTAAAATAGTTTCTCATCTTTGATTAAAACATTAATCTGGGGATGAATATAATGTATATACAGCGCAGCGTCATAGGGACGCTCCCGACTGGTATTGATATGGATCAGTTTAGCTACCTTTAGTTTGTTCGCAACAGTTTTCAGTTAGCTCAATTGTTTCAATAGTAAAAAGGTCAAACGTCGCATCGGTGTCCTAAATCAAAGCTTACCAATAAAAAAGTAATGGTGACTGTTTGGTGGTCTCAGCATGGTGTTATTCACTATAGCTTTCTCCGATCTGGTCAAGCCATGTCTCACAGCAAATGTCTACTGTGACGAAATCCGAACAATGGCAGCAAAACTATCAGTGAAACTACCCCAACTCAATAATCGATCTTCACCCCATTAAATTATTTACTAAAGAACAAACTTATCCATTATTTTCAAATTATATTTCGTATTATTTTTCTCCTGTTGTTAGATTTATACTATCTTTAATAATTTGAATATTGATAGGTACCTTATTATTTTAATATACCTTGTAGGTCCTGACCTGACGAGCCTGTAGGTATAATTAGTAGTAGTACTAATGAGGGCATTAAGAAGACTGTGTCAGTAAATATAAATTTAAACTGACCTCAACGACAATGGGAAAGCAAAAAACATTTCATATAGTCCATCAGAATATATAAGGCTTACCCAGCAAAGTCCAAGAATTAGAATTATTTTTAAATTATTTAAATGTAGATATTATGTGCGTAACCGAGCACTGGATTGTGGAAAATCAATTACTTCCCTTTTATAATAGCTATTGTTTTGCAAGTTTCTATAAAAGAAAAGCTGCTATACGCGGTGGCTCTCTCATTATAATCAAAAATAGTCTCAAATATAAAGAAAGGAAAGATATTGTAAAACTATCTATTGAAAGGACTATCGAACTTTCTTGTGTGGAACTGGAGCGGCATATCGTAGTGTGTGTTTACCGCCCCCCTGACGCAAATCAGGCAGCTTTTGAATGTACTATGGAAGAAGTTTTGCTAAAAGTATTTACATGTAGGAAAGATCTCATTGTCTGTGGCGATTTAATATAGATAATTTAGCAAATCCTCTAGCCGAGAGATTGCTTAATTTATTCAAATGCTTTAGGTTACAGCATCTTTTTAATGATCCTACTAGAATAACAATAACATCTGCCACTTGTTTAGATAATATTTACTGCAGTCAAACTCCAATCAACAAAGCAGTAATAACTCATTTCAACTCAGACCACTATGGTCAGAGCGTTAACTTCAGTTACAATTTGAAAGATAATAACAAAGTTCAGGAAAATACCTACAGGCCTATCACAGAGAGCCGTATTAAGAATTTTCAAAGTAAAGTTGAACTAACCTTAGCTAATATATCTTGCTCTGATGACCCTAATGATCTTTTTGCTAAACTCTTGAATGCTATAAACATAGAACACAATGAAATATTCAAACTTAAAACATGCTCAGTAAGAGATAGAGTCGGATTCATTGATTGGGCCACTACTGGCATTTATAAAAGTAGGGATAGACTGTATAACCTTTATAGTGATAGGAAAGCTATGTTACATGATCCTGCGTTTCTTTTGTATGAAACCAACTACTCGAAAACATTTAAGAAAGTCTGCAATACAGCAAAATGCCTATTTTTGAGGAAAAAAATATTAAATTCATCAAATAAAATAAAAGCAACATGGAGATTAATAAATAACGAAACTGGTAAATCAAAGCCATGTAATAGAGAAATTAGGTTAAAAGTTAATAATTCAATTCTTATTCAAGAACAAGATATTGCCGATGCTTTTGATGCATTCTTTTCTGATATCCCTAAAGTTATTACCCGTTCTCTAAACTCCTCACCTTCATTGTCGGTGGAATTGTTAGAATCATCTGTTGTAAAATGTATTGAAGTTTTTATCTTCAGTCATGTAAACGCTAATGATGTAATGAAAACTTTTAAATCAATTAATATCAAAAATACAGAGGATCTCTGGGGTATTTCAACGAAAGTACTAAGTTCAATCATCAAGGAAGTGGCTCCTTGTTTAGCCTTTATTTTCAATAGCAACACTGATCCGGCCAATTACAGGCCTATTTCCATACTACCTGCATTCAGCAAAATTTTTGAGAAAATAATTCTCACTCAGTTAACCTGCCACTTTAACGTTAATAGTTTATTCCATAAAAATCAATTTGGCTTCACCAAAGGTAGATCGACAACAGATGCAGGTACAGTTCTATTAAAACATATATTCGATGCTTGGGATAAAGCAAAAAACGCTATTGGTATATTTTGTGATCTTTCTAAAGCTTTTGATTGTGTAGATCATGGTACTTTAATTAGCAAATTGAAACATTATGGAATTAATAACAAGGCACTGGACCTTATGCAATCATATTTGTCTGATAGAGTTCAAAAAGTTGATATTGGTAAAGAAAGATCTAGAGGTTCGAAGATTGAATTAGGTGTTCCGCAAGGATCAATATTAGGTCCATTTTTATTTTTAGTTTATGTAAATGATCTTCCTTTTTTAGCAAAAGATTTTTGTGATATAGTCTTATTTGCTGATGATACCTCGTTAATTTTTAAAGTTGACAGAAATAAATATAATTTTGACGATGTAAATACTTCTCTTTCACAAATACTAGATTGGTTCACCGCCAATAATCTTTTACTCAATGCTAAAAAACCAAATGCATAAAATTCGTGTTACCAAATGTAAGAGAATTTCCTACTAAAATTATGCTAAGGGATGATATAGTTCCTCTTGTAAAATCTACCATTTTCCTAGGGCTACATATTGATTCCTCTCTGCAATGGAGACCGCAAATTGATGCTCTCGCAGGCAGACTTAGTTCAGCAGCCTATGCAGTTCGAACAATTAGATATATTACCGATGAAGATACAGCTAGGTTAGTTTATTTCAGTTACTTTCATAGTATTATGTCCTATAGTATTTTGCTATGGGGACAGGCGGCGGACATACAGACTGTCTTTGTACTACAAAAAAGGGCGATCCGTGCGATTTATAAATTAAAGCCACGCGATTCTTTGAGAGAATTATTTAAAGAAATAAATATCTTGACAGTAATATCACAATAGTAATTTATTTTTGTTTCTAGTATTTCTAGCGTGAACATCACAGTTTTTCAAAAAGTTGTCTCTGTTTTTATGCATCTATGAAAATTTAATGTATACGCATAAAAACAGAGACAACTTTTTGAAAAACTGTGATGTTCACGCTAGAAATACTAGAAACAAAAATAAATTACTTATACCATCGTACAGATTACATAAGGTAGGGAAGTCATTTATGGGAAATTGCGTGCGCTTCTATAATAAGCTTCCATCTGAAGCAACTGAGCTCCCTATTCGTAAATTTAAACAATACATAAAACAAAATCTTATTAAGAAAGCATTTTACTCGATAGATGATTACGTTAACGATAATAATGCTTGGCCAGATGTCGCTCCATTCCACACCGACAATAGCATGTAAGAAATAGAAATTGAATGTTGTGCTTAGCTACATAATATGTATTTAAATAATTACTGACATGTGTATCTAAATCATTTTAAACTTAGATTTGGATAGGCAAAAACAAACATTGTATTAGACACATAAGTTACATATGAATGTACTAGTGGTTTCTTTTTCACTTCTTCCACTAGTGGACAAAAAATTGAAGTGAAGAGAAATCAATAACAACTTATTTCTTTGTAATAATAATTAACTGTATGAAATTTGACTTGTCTAAGTGCTTATTTTGTAAGCCTAAAGAAATAAAGTTATTGAATCTGAATCTGAATCACCTTTATTGTTCCATGATAATGCGAGAACTCATACAGCACGAGAAACCGTTTTAACTCAACAAGAAAGAAGTGAAATTGGAAATCATTCGTCGTCCTCTGTATTCAACAGACCTTGCTCCAATGGAACAACATTTTTGTCAATATTCTTCGTGATAAAAGTTTTCTTCCTGGAGGCAGTACAAAATGCTTTCACACAGTTTGTCGAATCTAGATCCCAGAGTTCTATCGCAAAGGCATAAATCACCTTTCTATTAGATGGCAGCAATGTAAAGATAATAATGGTAATCAATATGATTAAATAAATAATGTTAAATGAAAATAAAACTTATTTAATTTTTTTTTGTACAAATGGGTAATTTCATACATTAATTTTAATTTCATTGAAGTGAAGAGAAATCAATAACAATTTTTTTCATATTATAATTAACTGTATGGAATATGTTTTGTCTATGTATTTATTTTGTAAGCCTAAAGAAATAAAGTTATTGAATCTGAATGCTTATTTATTTATATCTTAGATTCCGGCGGCTCCGCTTTCCTCCCTTGCGGAGTGATCATGTTCTGTTCAGTATTGCGTCAAGTGAAACGTTCACGCATTTATTTTTGAAAGACCTAAACCAGGGATGCACAGACCACGGCCCGCGGGCCGCATGCGGCCCGCCGTTCGAATACTGGTGGCCCGCTGACAGCAAAAATAATATTCTCGTACATTCGAAAAATATTGAATTCTATTCCAGAATAAAAACAAAAAAAATATGTTCGAAAAGTAATTTGAATCTCGCGCGCGCGCTCTTAAGTGCGCTTATCTGTGCGCCGTGCATGCGTCGGCAACAGCGGTCGGTAATGTTCGTGCCGATCTCGGTTAAATTCGATATCTTGAGGAAGCGTCGCGGCCGGCGGCGCGGCGACGACAATGTCTTGAACACACGGCTTCAAGGCAAAAATCAACTGATATCCCAGCTCTACGCTCATGTATCATGCTTTCAATGCAAGCTGACACTTTTCAGATCGCAATTGAATTCTGGAAATTACAATCATTTTCAGAATTATGAGAAAAAAAGAGAAAAATTATGAATTATGAGAATGGCTGAAAAATTTAACAAAACTGCGATTAATTTCAGTTATGTAGAAAAGCTAGATATTTTGATTCAATCTTTTCAAGACAGATTTTCAGAGTTTATAAAAGTGAAACCTCTGTTGGACATATTCAGCAATCTTTTCACGATTTCATTTGAAAATGCGCCAGAGTCAATGCAGTTAGAAATTATCGACATTCAAAACGACTAAGATTTACGCAACAAATTCAACGAAGGAGACTCGCTTAACTTTTACCGCTGCATTGATAGAAATACGTACAAAGAGTTACGCATAAACGCTCTGAAATGTGCCAGCTTATTTGGTTCTACCTATATATGTGAACAAACCTTTTCAATACTAAATAATAATAAAACAAAAAATCGAAACCGCCTTGCAAACGAAAGTTTGGAAGCAGTTTTACGTGTTGCTACAAGTAAATTTGAGCCAAATATAAAAAAGATTGTAAGCACTATGCAGTACCACGCTTCAAATTAATAAATTCTTTTTCAATTTTAATACATTATTATCAATTCTTTATTGTCCTTAATTACCTATACTTCTGGCGGCCCGCCATCAGTTCATAATTTGCCCGAGTAGCCCCTAGTCTTAATAAGTCTGTGCATCCCTGACCTAAACCAACACTGAATACAAAAGTTTATTGTAAACAAAATATTTACTCAAACGTACCCAATTAAAGGACCCTATGCTAAAATAAATATGTCATTGGTATATGTTTTGTTTCAATGCGAATAACTGGTTATATTTTAAGATTCATTTAATAAATAGTAATTTATTTTAAACTAATTTTAACCAGTAAAAGGCTAAACATATAAATAAACCCTCGTTTTACGCCAATAATTCGTCAAAAATTAAGAAAAATCGTAATTTGTTGTGCCAAAATATGAAAATACCGGGATCGTCAAATCTTCTTACAGCATTTTCCAAAAATCATTTTCAACTCTAGTGTTGCGATATAAAATATAAATGTACGTTTCAATAACGCTACCTGCGTCTCCCTCGTACGGAGCCCGCTCCTGGACCCTGACCTTCGAGAAGCATTCCCTCAAGAGGAGCACTGCCTTCAACACACCAATCCGAAACAAACGTACTAACAACATCTAACCACTTTAAAATACACTTTGAATGAATATCCACAGGGTTTATTTCAGTTAACTTGGCATCACAGGGAATCATTATAACTTGTGTCGTGTCGCATGCCTAACTTCGTCTCATGAAACATTGCCACCACACCACCGTCTAACAAATCGTCTAACCGTGCCTATACTGACCGACCGAATTTACACGAATAGTTTAAAAATGTACCTATACTTCTGTAATCACATCGACCACTGATATCAGTTTTTTACTGTCGTTAATGAATGTGAGAACTTATCGTATTTTGGTTTAGATTGTATTTGTCGCGGTTATTCAGTATTATTTTGTTCAGCGAGAGCACAATGTTTAAAATTATATTTATTTTTGTAATCCGTCATGAAAAAAATGTTAATAGATACTATTTGTTAGATGAGATGGTACTCATTGTTATTCCTCTGTCCGATCTACGTATTTTTATACAATGTTATTTCTTATTCTTACATAGACATCTCTCTACCTACCTACATAGATATCTATACGGATATTATAAATTATAAATATAATAGTGCTGGACAATCCACACAGTATCATCATCTAGGCCCAAGCTAAGCAGAGTTTGTGTTATCTTAATGCTATCGTAATGAGATTCGATTGTTTGTTTGTTTGTTTGAATAAAATAGACTCCAAACAACTGGACCGGATTGAAAAATACTTTCACCATTACAATCCTACATTATCCCCGATGAACAGAGGTTACTTATAAAATATTTTCAAAAATTTAGGGAAAATTTTATTAAATGAACAATAAACAATGCTGGACAATCCATACAGCACCTATAGCGGAAATGGAACCCGCCACCGTCAAATATCCGTGAGAAGCCGGCAAACACTGCTAGTAATATCTTAATATAATAATATTGATATAATGTACAGTAGGTAGTCAGAATGTGCTATCGACCTACTCACAGATAACACTATCAGCTATCGATGCATGTACTCGTAATGTAGGTGGTGGAAAACAAACATTCTAAAATACTAATTGCTCAATGCACTTCACTACCTACTTTATGTAGGTACTTAGATTTACGTCAAGTATTTAATAATAAATAATAATTATGTAGGTTATTTCATTTTTCTCATCCAGGTTGTGTCCTGAACAACCTGGATATTATTCATATTCGTTTGTTTTATCTGGAGACGCTATTCAAGTAGTGATTTTGGGCTCACTAAAAAGTTAAGTAATGACAGTTAATATTAGTTATTCACACAGAGACAATTGTTCTCAGAACAAATATCCGACGATGGCGCAATACATCACATCTGTTAGGCGGCGGTAGTCGAACATCTAAGGCAGATCGCCATCTACAACATCTACTTACGATAATAAATTATACATAAATAATTCCAGACAATCCACACAGCATCATCTAGCCCCAAGCTAGAACTACTGTTCTAGAGAAGTGTTGAATGTTTATGCTTTAATAGAGTGTATCCCATCTGGCCCGGACAAGTTCTGCTTAGCTTGGGGCTAGATGATGCTGTGTGGATTGTCTGGAATTATTTATGTATAATTTATTATCGTAAGTAGATGTTGTAGATGGTAATTATCTTGCAGATAGTGTGCGTCCGTTGTATTGCGCGATGCAGGAGATAGTTTGTTTGTTGTTGTTGCCGGTACCTACCGGGCGTAGGTACCGACCCTGCTGATGCAACTGCCCACTGCCGCAGATAGCCCGCGCTGCGTCACGTCACTGCGTCAAACTCCCGCTGACGCTCGGAGAATGCCCCTTGCTCCTGCATTATGCAGGTTTTAGGTATTCTAAACATTGACTCTCTTTTCCTCCCTTTTCAAGGGCGAAGCTGCAAGAAGGCGAAGATTCTTGAATCAAAATGATCAAGGATCGCGTTGTTTGTAATACTATGTTGAGACCTTAGATACCGATTTCTCGTAGTGTTATTTGTACTTACCCGCATTCTCCTCCTGCTAAACCATTAAACTTGCTTCAATAGTAAAACAAATATGAATATGTACCTTACCTATTTTAGTATTATACGAGCAAGGCAATGTCTGTACAGATAGTGGGTTCTATTCCCGTTATGGGGCAAAGGTTTGTTTCATCCGCAGAGTATGCCTATCGTGCCGGAATCCTCTAGAGTGGATAGTGCATACTCTATTGCGAACCGAACGTTATTGTGATCGAAATACAGTAAGTACTTCTTATGTGTTCACAAATTAAATCTGTAATGTTTAGATAAACATAATCTCCGTGTAATGTGGTATTATTTCTTTCGCAGCAATATGTATGTAATTCAAAGCACGCGATCGCACATCACTGCGCGGTCGATTGAAAACGTGATTAGTACGCAAAGTGCAGGAGGCGGGTGGGGAGGGGAGGGGAGACTAGACCCTCGAGTTGTGTCCTCGCTCCTCGCGTCACCTGACCACCACCCGGTTTCTTCCTGCTGAAGGTTGTTGTACCTACATACCTAATACATGCATACATATAGCTTTTATTATAAAAGTGCTTTACCACCAGAGCACTTTCATCTCGTCCAGAGTTACCTTGTAACTATTATATTGATTTGATCGGTTTGAGGCCGATCAGTGCCTTGTTGGTCGTAACGTCGGTCGTAGACGTATCATTTTCTATATTTTTTGTATATAATTTATTTTTATATTCATTTAATTAGTTTACTATGTGAATAAACACTTTTGTTCTACAGTTAAATAAATATATGAATAATGCTGGACAATTAACATAGCATCCTCTAGCAGCGTTCTAAGCAAAGCTTGTGTTGTGGGTAAGAGATGGCTGATAAAGGTACTAAATACAATGACGTAGACGCATATTTTTTATCATATTTATAAAACGTCCAGAACACCCAGAACGAATGTCTGTAGACCGTACAAACGTATAAACAGTTGTTGTAATAGAAACTATAATTCGACTCCGCCACAGAATCACAGTTAAATCCAATCCGTGCTACATATAAGTGCTCGCGGTCCTTGGGCACACGTCGCGGTCGTGCGATGGCCGGTGTTAGTTATAAGCCGCCATTACGGCCGCGGTATGCATACCGAAGAACATTTTCCTCCGCCCCGCATTTGATTTATTGCCAGGAAAGTTTGACCTGACACCTATTAGTTTTGTGAACGGATAATATATTAGCATAGGTTTAATAGTTAAGATGCAAGTGATTGAAAGTGCTTTTATAATAACAAAATAATTAGTTCCATGCAAGCATCCTTTGTGAATATTATAAAAAAATATACATATACCTACATTCTATTATATCTAACCAGAATCATTCAGTGGTGGTAACGTTGGACGTGAAAAGCTCCCTAATTTATCAGAATAGCGTGTGTTATGTATGACTGATGAGATTGAACAATTTTCGGTAAAAATGCATTCAAATAGGTACCTATGTATCTACAGTTACATTATTAGATACGTTGAGCGCTTCCGCACAAAGTAGGTACAGCACAGCTATTCCAGTTGACTGTAACACTGTTCTGTTTCGCTTTGGCTCTGAAATAGACCAGTTCACCTTCGTAGGTGAGAAAGATGATGAATAATAGAAAACCCTTGAGTATCCCTAGACCACATGCACTGCTAAGGTTAGGTTAGGATGTAAATGAGATGCGAACTGAGCTCTGGTACGTGCCTCGGACGGAGCGGTCTCTCGAGGACACGCACGAGTGATTACACGGAAACGAAACGGAGAGGATCCTAGAATAAAATATGCAAGAATATGGGCAATAACTGTTCGCAGAAGGTAGACTGTCAATATCAAGCTTCACGTGTGTCAAACTTACAAATTGGAAGTGATGTCTGCTCATGTAGCTGTATCTGCCTCCCTCTCTCTAGCCCGCCCGCGCCTAACAAAGTTCACATTCATTTTGATAAGTGATTGTAATCTAGTTGAATAATAATACTGTAAAGTTATTTTATAATAATATAGTTGTATTTTCTATGGTAAAAAAATTATTTCTTTATCGAGATATATGAATACCTAAATGAAGTGGAATAATAATAATGCCAGACAATCCACACCATCCGCTAACAGGCCCAGGCTAAGCAGAGCTTGTGTTATGGGAACTAGATGATTGATATACATAATACAATATTACTACATGAAGAAAACGAAATGTATCTTTTACTATACACTAGCAACAATATGCACGACGCGATACGACGGGTTACTCCCGCTCATCCCCAATGAGGATCAATTTGAAGTTTACTTCCCATTATTCTTTATATTTATTTGCAGGAGGCGAACTGGATTCAAATATCTTGCTACTGGGGGTCCGCCTCGGCTTCGCACAAGTATTTAACAAAAAAAAAATATTTCCTGCGGAACCCTAACCTTTTTGAAAATATTCTAGCCTATGTTCATCACGGAATTAGGATTCTAATGATGAAATATTTTTTTTAATTGGTCCAGTAGTTTCGGAGCCCATTCAATTCAAACAAACAAACACATCTCTCCTCTTTATAATATTAGTATAGATATAGATAAAGCTACAATCAACTCACTCACATACCAAGTGATTGACACAATTGCCATAGTTTTATGGAAAACTGTAAACGTGGTTGTATGGATGGTGTTAGTAACGTAAAGTTCCCATGCCAGCACAATAGTCCCACTGCTGGTGTTGGTATTCATACACAAACAACTTTGAAGGGCATACGCCCCCAAGTCGTATTTTATCATTTCATCATTTCATCACAACTATTAAGTTGATAAAGGCACTAACTGATGTGCAAAATCAAACAAAACAGACGTTAGACGTTAGCGATAGGTTTTTCCATCATTTGTGATAAAAGGTTGCTATTTCCACTTGAAATAGTATTTGGAAAAAAAAAGCCACCCAATGCAATGGCAATGCGAGAAGTATCTCTGACCGACGCGTCGTCATTACTTCCGCAAGCAGAAATTATGAATCTATATCTATACTAATATTATAAAGAGGAAAGATTTGATTGTTTGTTTGTTTGTTTGTTTGTTTGAATTGAATAGGCTCCGAAACTACTGGACCGAGTTAAAAAATTCTTTCACCATTAGAATCCTTAATTTTCCGTGATGAACATAGGCTATATAATATTTTCAAAAAAGTTAGGGATCCACATGAAAAATTCAATAATTGAACCGTGGGCTGTATATTCAACCTCTTTTTCTGTTATGGCGCGTCAGAATAGAAAAAGAGGTTGTATAGCGCACGGTGCTTGCTTTTTCTCTACGGCCAGTGTCAGTTTTGGAATGTCGAGTCAATGTCAAAAACCCCAATGCTGTTAAAAAAAGTAAAGATCCGTATGAAAACTGTGAAACCCATCGTTTTAGTGTGTATAATTTCTGAAATTTTTGTTTAATACCCGTGCGAAGCCGGGGCGGGCCGCTAGTAGCATATAAAACCGACTAAAAAAATATTTATAAGAAAAAGTTCCTGCAGATATGCCAAATTGAATTGGTAAACGGATATTTCAGATTTCAATAACTTTTTTTCTTACGGCTTACAGCACTTTAGACAAGGCAAATTTCATACAGTAGGTATATGAGATTATTATTTGATTTTACAAATAAGTGTAGTTATTATTGACAATAAACCAGAACTTGTTAAGCTCAAATAAGTTGGTGTTTTCATTTCCGTTTTTTCCTACTAATACTCAACTATGTGAATAGGAAAATGAGTATATGAATATGAATTGTGAGATTTAATATTTATATTATTAAAAAGTCAATGGGGCAAAAATTCCCATCCATCCCATTGACTTGAATGATGGGACGGATGGGAACTTTTTTCCTAACTACCCCAATGATGGGGAGGTTAATGGGGTGGATGGGAATATATCGATTGAGACAACAACGAAAGATATCTTGGAAAATATTAGTAATATATTTAAGGCTAATTAGAGCTGTGATTTTGCATTGTAATTGTGAAAAACTGAACTGTGATTGTAAACGAATATTTACAAATGAATTATTAGAGCTATGCGGCATAGTTTCATGCGACATGGTTATGGAATATCAGATAATTGGAATATTGGAAATGTTATTTACTTGTTGGTTATTCTGTAAATATCCCGTCATAAATGACTACAGTAATTCTGAAACATTTTTTTTATAATGTTGCTCTTTTACAAGTAACAATGTTTATTAACAATATCAAATAAAAGTTGGTTACAAAACATTATTTTATTAAAATTATCCTCAAACATTTTAAGTGGAGACGAACGCTTCTGGAAGCGTTCCTACTGGTCCCCGTTGGGACGAACGGTAAGAAAACATTTTGAAGTTGTGTAGACGCGGCGGCGGCGTCGCTTAACATTTTAATAGACCAGACTAATCCAGGACACAGACATGCGACATAAACTTGAATTTGAATGACTGGTATTGAGGCTTACAAAATAACTACATCTTCACATTTTTTTTTATATCAGCATTCCTATAATAATATGTTTTTTCCCTAAAGTCATTTATAACGGGATATTTACCATGATTAGAGTTTTGAGTTTTCCAATATTTCGGCACAGTTACATGCGCCATGATCACGGAACAACTGAAGGTCACTGCGAGTTAGATTTTATTGGCAGATATACCGATCTACCCTCTTTCTTTGTCTTTTGCTACGAACGTTGCCACTACCACCGGTTTCACTATAGAACGCAACTCGATCACGGCACACAACACTGACGGTATCTGAACGCGGCCCGGTTGGTACATCACTTCTTCGATTTTTACACATTTTCACCACAGGGTTCCATGTTCCGGATAATTGGAAACCTTCTCGGTTGAAGTTCCTGTGTTTGGTAATCTCAATGGCCTCCTGTACCATCCTAGGTATGTAATGTCGCTCTGTTGAGATTACTTGTGGGTTGTGTAATTCGATCCAGTGGTTTGACCCAGACTCTAGAAGATGCTCCGCTATGGCCGACTTCTCAGTTGCCATAGCGGCCATAGCGGAGCATCTTCTAGAGTCTGGGTCATTGGTCTAGGCCATTGAGATTACCAAACACAGGAACTTCAACCGAGAAGAAGGTTTCCAATTATCCGGAACATGGAACCCTGTGGTGAAAATGTGTAAAAATCGAAGAAGTGATGTACCAACCGGGCCGCGTTCAGATACCGTCAGTGTTGTGTGCCGTGATCGAGTTGCGTTCTATAGTGAAACCGGTGGTAGTGGCAACGTTCGTAGCAAAAGACAAAGAAAGAGGGTAGATCGGTATATCTGCCAATAAAATCTAACTCGCAGTGACCTTCAGTTGTTCCGTGATCATGGCGTATGTAACTGTGCCGAAATATTGGAAAACTCAAAACTCTAATCATGGTAAATATCCCGTTATAAATGACTTTAGTGTTAATAACCATGATAGTTTTAAAAGTTTTATGTTTTTTCCCCTTATTCCATCCGGTTCACCTACCCAAGTACCTAACCTAATGAACAGGTCACCTGCAGCATTACCCTGTACGTGTCGCTGGTTTCCTGCTGCTGACCCGTCGCCCACGCGTGGCCTTGTGCGTTTACCTGCTGCGTCTAGGTTACAGGTAAATGGTACTAAGTAGCACCTCACAAACAGGACACTTGGCTGTCCTTTTACAATGTTAACATTTCTCATTGTAAACGTCGATAAATTTTTATCCGAGACTGGCTTCTGCCTATGGTTTCGGGTGTCTACAGCGCCTCTGAAACCACGTGAGAATAATGTTACTAGGATCTACTTACTTTATACGTAAATAGCGGTCCGCCCCGACTTTGCGCAAGTATTTAACAAAAATTTAATTTTTCATACGGAACCCTGACTTTTTTAAAAATATTCTATAGCCTATGTTCATCACGGAAAATTTAGGATTCTAATGGTGAAAGAATTTTTTAAATCGGTCCAGAAATTTTGGAGCCTATTCAATTCAAACAATAACATCTTTCCTCTTTATAATATTAGTATAGAAGTATAGATTCCATCTTGTTATTGTAAATACATATGTAGTTCTTTGAAAAACTACAGCCACGGCTTACTGCCTTATTAATATTATTACCTTACTTTGCTTCAGTTACATCCCCATATAGCAATAATTTGATAAGAGAACCTGGCTACCGTCAGCTCAGCACGAACCCTTACAGTACAGACCAGGGACCTTACATCCAGAGATATTTCGAAAAAGCGTTATTCAAAATAATCAGGATCAGATAGACTGTAGGAAGGTATACAATTTCCAAACACAATTGTGCGATCCGATCCACAAAACACACGAAAAGGTTTGCAATAACAGTTTGTCACGATAAACGTTAGCATTATGTCTAAAATTCGTAAAAATAAAGTGCTTTCCGCTGTTGCTCGTATTTTTTGCCGGCCCCAGATTTTGTTTCGATCCATTTGCTAACCCGCCCGGGATTTACGGCTTCTGGTAATTGGGAAGAAACAACAATGTTGCACAGTTATCAAGAGATCTATGTTTGATTTAATTCATTATTCTTATTCCTTAAATATGAAATGGTAAAACTGGGCTAAGTGATGGCTTGCGAGGGAGCGGGTTGCTTGCGCACTGAAAGTCCTCGATTATAGTTTCTTACGTCATTGCAAATAAATTTACGACTCGTCAAAGAAGGGTGAAACCCTTATGTATAAAGCAGAGTCCTAACACACAGACCTAGTCTGAGTACATCTAGTCCCATTTTGGAACCATCCGTGTAGGTACCAGTTTAGGAACCCACCCATCCTGTGCAACATTGTTAAGAAAGCATTTAAGACGATAATAATGCTTGGACAGATGTCGCTCCATTCCACACCGACAATAGCATGTAAGAAATTGAATGTTGTGCTTAGCTACATAATATTTTATGTACATCTAGTACCCATAACACAAGCTCTGCTTAGCTTGGGGCTAGATGATGCTGTGTAGATTGTCCAGGTATTTAAATAATTATTGACATGTATCTAAATCATTTTAAACTTAGATTTAGATAGGCAAAAACAAACATTGTATTAGATACATAAGTTACATATGAATGTACTAGTGGTTTCTTTTTCACTTCTTCAACTACTTAGTGGACAAAAAATTGAAGTGAAGAGAAATCAATAACAACTTATTTCATTGTTATACTAATTAACTGTATGAAATTCAACTTGTCTAAGTGCTTATTTTGTAA
The DNA here is from genome assembly GCA_963931895.1 of Eupithecia pulchellata. Taxonomy (NCBI): domain Eukaryota; kingdom Metazoa; phylum Arthropoda; class Insecta; order Lepidoptera; family Geometridae; genus Eupithecia; species Eupithecia pulchellata. The sequence continues at coordinate 1,407 of CAWVOY010000206.1, read as the reverse complement.
GCCTATAGAAATAAAGTTATTGAATCTGAATCTGAATCTTGTAAAGTAGCTCGCTATAGGAGCAGTCTTCTCTGGAAGACAGTTCCGCAGTATTTTTCAAACACTGCGTGGGAGCGTGACATCCGTTGTTATGCTCAGGATACTAGATTTTAGTACATACACATGCTGATATAATCTTAGTTTTGTCAGCGTTGACTGAGAGTTCGCTGTTGCGGCACCAGTCGCTGACAGTGTTGAGAGCTCGCTGCATGATGCTAGAGATAGTGGATTGGCAGAAACCCCGCGCGTAGCCTTGCGCATCGATATGAAGGTCCGCCAGATTGATTACACAGGAGCCTTGGGGGCAATCCCTAGCCATGGATATTTCAATTGTTGAATGGTGAAGGGCTATTCAAATCTAGATAAAATTCATAATGAATATACTGATATTATAATGATTCATGTGCCTGCATTTTCAGACCCTAGCCTGGGTCAAGATTCTGGTTTCCGTATGTTTGGTAGATAATGTTAGATAAATTGATAAAATTTATAAGCAACAAACTTCAGGTAATGTATCGGTCAGGTCGTGCGACACGGCACCAGTGTAATTAAGCCTCACCCAGCCCAGCACAGATCACGTCACCTCTTGTTAGGGGATACAAGTTTTCTAACGTAGTCTTGTCTGCCTCTGATTATTATTTGTAGGTACAATCGTATGTACTATTATAGTTATTATTTGGTACAACACAGTTATAATTATAGCACACAGAAAGTTTGAGTAAGTATTAAAGATCTAATGCCATTTTATAAAAATACAGATTATAAACCAGTAACGCCGTTGACTGAGAACGCAGCTGATATTGTAGACAGAAACTTAAGACTGTAAACTAAGCGTTACAGTTCAGTAGCTACACGTTCACGAGCCGTAAAACAGGCTCCTCAGGGACGCAGGCTAGTCCTCGGTCGCCAGAAGGATGAGTTCCGTAAAATAATAAGTAATATTTGAGCGCGGCTGCATTTACTGCACGCCGCATTATTTCCCAGGGGTTGCTGCGCCGCCGAGCAGCTCTTTGAATACGCACGCACACGCAGCTCTTTGAATACGCACGCACACACGTCTGCGATCTTCGAATACATCTATTTACCTTATTACAGCTTATCAGACTATTAGGTTAGAAGGCTTGGGACGAGTTTTTTTGAAAATTACTTCTGTAATTTGAATTTTATGACGTTTCTAAGCGTCCTGTAAAGTCTAAAGTAAATAAAGCTAGTAGATATCTGTTTCATAAAATTAAATTGCTCGAGAAGCATGAGGACGAGTATATTTACAAGTAAGTTCAGGCATTTTCATTCGTCAGAGTTATAAAAGCGGATTGCTGTGAATTTCCTAAGATTAAGATCTTTTTGAGTAGCCTGAGTTTAGCTGAG
>CAWVOY010000205.1:0-20261 GCA_963931895.1 Eupithecia pulchellata | reverse complement strand
GTATCAGAGGCATCAATAACTACCAGAAAGTTATGGTCTGGTGTGTGAATGATCTGATGACTCCGTAATACAATGGGCTATTCAAGAGGGCGTTGTCGCCTCACGATCGCTACAGTTACCTTATAACCGCACGCCACTCATACACGATGTAAAATAGATAAATAAATAAACTGAAACAACAGTTGTTACACATAACCCTCTGGGTCCCCGACGTCTGCCTACCCTTTTTTATAAAATTCTAGTATTATATGATATTGCACAATACACTCCTACGCGAAATGTCAGTGCAGATCTTAGTTCCCCCACTTAGAATTAGAAATAGTGTAATACAAGTTACAGTGTCACCCTGTATATCGCTCGCTGAGGTCGAGCGCTTGAACCGGTGTGCAGGTCTGACCTGCACACCGGTTCAAGCGCTGGACTCAGTGAGTCTGCACTCACCTTGTACTGATGGTACTGCGAGTGATGCAGCGCTCTCAGCAGACACTGCGCCCGCGCGTGCAGCACGGCGCTGGCGGGCGCACACAGCAGCCTGCGAGCTGCCTCCGCGCCGCCCTCGCCGCTCGTCGCCGCCGGCGCTCCAGCGCTCAGTTCCAGCGCTTCAAGCGCTGCGCATGCTAGGCGTTCTAGCGAGTTGGGTTTCGCTGAGCCGGACCCGTTTTCTGTTTCCTGTGAATAGAATTTTTGATTAGTGGATTTATTGTCGATGTGGCCTCGCTGTCGGGGAGAACTATACAGGCCTAAATAGTATATCTTGACTCACTTGAGGGACTTTGCTAGAAGACGGGCACGCGGATGGGTCCTCGTTTTCTTCCGGCCATCCAAACTGCTCCTTATTCTTTCCATACACCTGAAAATATACACCTTTTTATATCTACAACAAAGAAAACGTGCAACGTATAAACAACTTTCTTACTTGTATAAAAATATCTATGAACAAGCATTATTAATCTATTTATTTGTAAGTATCGTATTAAGTATTTCAGGCAACACCTGCTTATCTAGAGGGTAGATGATGCTGTGTGGATTCTCCAGCATTATTTATTTAATAAGCTAGAGCAAAATTCTAAAAGAACAATACATTTACATAACACAAGCTCTGCTTAGCTTGGGGCTGGATGATGCTGTGTGGATTGTCCAGCATTATTTATTTATTTATTCATTTATTTATTTCGCAGAAATAGATCAACAAACCAGCTAAGCTACATACCTTCACTGAATCGACCATGGTGACGCCGTCAGGGTCTTGCGAAGGTCCGAAAGTGATGACAAGCTTCTTGTCGGAGAGCAAAGACTCTTCGCGTGTCATCGGTATGTCGAACCAGCGGTTACGCATCACTATCGTTTGCACCGTGCGACCGTACAACTACGAAATAAAATATTGTTATCAACGTATAATATTATAAAGAGGAATTTATTGAAACTTTTGTTTAATACTCGCGAAGGCGCGGAACGCTAGTAGCAAATAAATAACTTTAGTAATAGAGTTTTCGATTTCTTTCCATTATTTAGACACAACTTGTAGCTAATAAGGTTCAAATTATCGCCCCAATAAAAGAGCGTTTTAGAATGGATACATCGTGTAGAACATAAAGTTTTAATCACCTCGACGAATGAGGGAGTTCTCGCGATATCTTGAGTTCCCAAAAGCACGCGTATCCCACAGATAACCATGTTAGGATCCGAATTCAACACTTCCATTTCGAATCCGCTCATCTTTGTCGATACCACGTATAAACCTGTAAGAAAAATAATCATTTCTCAATACTGCGTGGAATGGTGAATGCTACACGCTCGATATTTATCGTGACATTTGGATCGTAATCCAGGATCACGATATTTATCGAGTGTGTAGTGAAGCGTATCACGTATCGTGATACGGATCGCTGGATTTCTAGAAATCCAAAAATCCACGATCTGTATCAAGTATCGTGGATAGACATCGTGCGTCTAGTCTCTAGTCGATATTTATCGCGTCAGTATTCACCGGAGCGGGTCGCTAGTAGTAAATAAACTCTAATTTCAGCTTTTTAGTCCCCTGTTAATTAACTATTAACATTATTTTATTATTAACATTTCTTGGTATTCCCGAATCTGATTTAATAAATTCAGATTGTGTATATTTTTCTCTCTGTGTAAACCAATGTTTCGTCCATTTTTTTTCGCTTTGAACGTTTTTTCAATGCTTTTGCTAATATAATAGCAACGCAAGCTTTATTAATATTATCACTCATAGTTTATAATATTTGGACCAAATACGAAACGAACAATATGAAACGCACAAGTGTACTCAATGAAAATTACCGTCGTACTGACGCGATTCGTATCGTATGTGTAGTATAATATAATATTTCAAAATATTACTCGATAAATATCACGTCAAATATCACGATAAATATCGCCAATACGGCGCAGAATCGGACAAAACCGTATTTAGAACACTTGTGACGTCACACGGTTTAGGCAAGAAATCATCTGAATCTCCTATGTCAAGGAGAATAAAGCCTCAGTATGGTCCTGATTTCGGTGACATCATGTGACACAGCCTTTTACCGTTTTATCTTTAAAACCCGAAGAAATTCCTGCGTACTGAATTCTTTTTAGATTTAACACAGGTCGTGACTTTAAAGAGTAGCTGGAAATCTGATTGCATCTGAATAAACGTATTCAGTTACGGCTGTAAGCGTTAAATATTGTTTTACCTGTGGTGTTAAGCCTGTGTTTGATCTGCACAGTGTTGTAGACCTGCAGCAGATCATTGCCACCGAACTCAATGTCAGCCATCGCGACGCAGTGCTCGAAGAAATCTATCGGGAACTGCGGCGCTCCGCTCGCATTGGATTTTGTGGCCACCTGTATAGATATTGTGAATTTTTGAGTAAATAGATGCCCTAATAATTAATTTTTCCAAAGATTTATGGTTATCAAATTTATCTATAGTATATATGGGAGAAACGATAGAATACAAATACACAGAAAATAATGAATAATTTATTTGAAAGTTGATGTTGGAGAGCAAAAATACTGTAAAAAAGTACTGTAGAACCATATTTATCTAAACATTGAGATGGATAGGTGAAACGTTAAACTTATACCGCTCTTATGGGGACGCTATCTGCAATGCTTTTAAGGATACTACACTGTTTAGGAGACTCAATACAAAATAACAACATTACAAAACCAAAAGGCATAATCTCACCTGCTGCGCTTTCCCCTTAGCATGAGCGACAGCCTTCGGCTTCCGTCTCGGCGCATGAATGGGCTGAATGGTCGGCGACAGCCAATAACCAGTCTGTTCCGCGTTGGCCGCATAGATTCTCAAACTTCCGTCTTCACAGAGTAGTATTAGAGTGCTTTTTTGATCGCCGCCGCCGCCGCACCAGTGTCTCACCGCAACCATGTCCGTGATCTTAGCCTTGGCGGGTACCACCTTGGAGAAGAAGTTAATCTGTGTAAGAGTTAGGAGTATGTGATACTACGGATGTGGATGGATGCAAAGTGGCGTTATGGGTGAAATCGAAGGATTTTCAGATAACTTTATGCCAATAATGACGACCGGTTTTGTGGACATTGGTCATACAAGTCAGACATGTTAAGTGGGGCAAATGGTCGAGGGTTATGCGTTTACGCTGTTATATGGAACGAAATAAGTCTAGATATGGTTAAATAAAATAGAGCTAAACAAATCAGGAGAAATACTGTATGACATTAAAATATATGATAGTCTTGGTTTGGGGTACAAAATAGAATTCGCGTTTACCTTTATCTCTTGCACATAAATGTTGGTAGGCGTCAGCATCAACACAACAGGGTTGTTTGACGCTTGCATGACAGCTGTCACTAGGCCCGGATGTCCGGCCACTTCAGCCCACTGACAGAGCGATTGAACCGCTTGCTTGCCACGTCCTCCTTCCTTCTGCGTAACCGCCGATAGGGTAATCATTGCTGTGCCTAGACAAAGAAAGGAGTCTTAAAACGGGAGTAGCAAGAACTAGTATTGAATGCATGCAGTTTTCACAGAGCACAGGTCTGCAAAGAGACCGCAAAATAACAGCAATAATGTACGAAAGTTACGCATCAAGCAATATGATTGGCTAGCTTAGGTTTGGCAGAAACTTCAAGGTCTCTTTACGACGTTTGCTGAGTGTTCTTGTACAAACCTCCAACAATTTCGAGTTGCTGATTCGAGGCTCGTCGCCTCTCGCGGTACGATAGGCCTGAATGCCAAGTTAATATAAGCTTCTATGCGAGCAGAATACAATCAAAATACTGTGTTAATCAAAGATATATAAACAGATATGTGTATTAGTATTGTTAGTATGGGAAAAAGCTAGTAAAGTTGGAAAAATTAGTACCTTTTAGGCTTTCTTCCACGGTGTTCAGCGGAGCAAGGAAACTCTTTCCTTGGGCGTAAGAGAAGAATATCATCTTGAGCGTGTGTGAGTAGTAGATAGACACGCCTCCACCGCCGACTAAACCAGCAACGTCCTGTAGAACACACATGTACAGACAGAAGCATTAATTGGTAACCCCCCTAATAGCTAAAGTTTACATTGCAAATCACTGTACGATTTACAAATCTTTTACTCAAATACTAAGAAACAAAAACGTAACACCCAGTGGGAATCGAACCAGACATCCACATCGCTCACATGACAAGTAATGCACGCACCAACCAACTAAACCAACGAACCAGTTATCAGAGCGCCGAAATTTTATGTTATTAGTGTTCGACAGCGGATTTTTATTTATGAGATCTCTTTACACTGGATAAGAAAAAAAAAGAAGTATTTGAGGGTAGATTTAAATATAATCTTGGTGAATAATGAAAAGGTATATACTCAATTCCAGTCTTGACTTACTGGTTTGAATCATAAATGAATTGAAGAATATTGAAGGAAATTATGCAAATTAAGAATTTTGTGAGAACTAAGATCGCGGTGCTATTCGAACAGCAAATGAGTACTTAATCAGGAGATTGCTCGTTAGCTTTGAATTACGGTAAGTTATCAACTTATTATTCTTGTGTCATAATCATTACGAAACAAATACATATTTTTTTTAGTAAAACCTTGTTATCTTTAACTTCATTTAAGTATTGATTTGTTGTCTTACAGATAAAAACCGTGCGCTTAAGTGTAATGTGGGGATGTGAATGTAAGAAGCAATGGCAGATAAACAACAGGAGTGTATTACAAATCAGTGAAGTCGCCACAATAATATTGTTGACATTCAGACTAGTTCGCCTTTTGCATCCACTCGTTCTACTGCTCAACAATATTTCATATCAACATCAACAGAAGGCATTTGCATGCAGCTGATGATATACTTACACAATTATCGAGCAGCAAAAATAGGACTGTCTGCTGAACTCCATCGTAGGGCATGAATAACTTTAGGTAAGTGATAATACTGATAATTCTCAACAAATTCGAACACTTTTATCTATGATTATTTCATCATAATAATGATATTTTTAACAAGTTAGTATTTACACGAACTAAATTAACATTATAACAGTTGACTTTTTTTTCTTTTTAGGTTTTGGAGATGGATATCCTCTATGGGTCCTGGAGAAATAGTAAAAATAACTGGGCGCATGAATGACGAGCTTGAAAGTGTTGAAGGTTACTACGCGGATCGCGTATCCAGAATCCCAAATTTATTTTGTCCATGATAATTGTGCAGTGCATCGTACGCGGATGGTTTCTCAAGGGTTGTTCATCTCTACAAGGCATTACTGTTATTTCTTGGACATCTAAAAGTTCGGACCTAAATCCGATAGAAAATGTGTGGGGTCAAATGGTTTTAAATTGAGATCCGATCCGTTAGCCCTTAAGCTATTAAGCGATAAGTATCACTAAATATAAAGGATAAATATCACTACCTACTAAACCCTAATGTAATTTTACCTTTTAACATTGTCAGAAAAACTCCATTTGACCTCATTTATTTTCAAAACTACCTGATTATTTAGTATTCCATGATTTACACGAGATCCCAAATTGTTTAATTCATTAGATTAGCAAAGTAAACGAAAATCTAATGAAAACATGTGTATTCTCGAGCACTAAATCGAAAATGGAATATTATTTTTCAGGATAGGAAGCTATTTGTAAGTAGGCTAAATAATCAAATAAAACATTAGTTAAATTTTTTGTGTTGTTGTTTGTGTAGGCAAATTTTTGAAAAAAATAAACGTAATTGTTTACCTACCTGAAATTATTATTATTGTTTTATTTTATCAATTACTTTAAATTCATACTAATAGACAAAAACTTCACTATTACACATAAATAAATGACATTACATTACTAAAATTAAGTAGTAGTTAAAAAAACAAAAACATCCACTGCAAGGATTCGATGACGATCATTACGATGTGCGGTGACAGAATCTCGGTTACACTAACCACTACACCATAGTTACATGTGATACAGGCTCGAAATTTCAGTATCGTTACTCCTGATAAAAGAAATGTAGGTGTTGAAAAAAACATTTGTTTTTTATTTAAACAATTAAACAAACTTTATAAAAAAACATAAATAAAAAATAATGTAAATTAAAATGAATATATAAATCTTCACGGGTTTGAACCTACATGCTACTGAATGATAACTATGACATATTCTGTGAGGGGGTTACCAATTAATGCTTCTGTCTGTACGTACATATAGCGTAATTGTAACATACAAAAATTTACCTAATTATAAATGTGTAGATAAGTAAGTGATTTGTGTAAAGTGAAGGTACATAAACGCTTATATTTGTAGTCTCCAATCAATTCAAGTAAAATGTTAGGGATTTCAAATTTCACCTGTCCTAATAGAGCGCAATCTAAAAGGCGCAAGTCGTAAGTCTGGGCAAGCAGTCGACATTAAAACACAACAAACACTGCTGCTCTTTATCCAAATTAGATGTCTTCTAAGATAATTGCCATCCTGTAAAGGCCGTTGTCGCTCATTGGCTACCAGTACATAAAAAAATAATGCAGAACAATCCACACAGCATCATCTAGCCCCAAGTTAAACAGAGCTTGTATTATAGGTACTAGATACAACATATGACATAGGTAGATATTTTTTACTAGAAGTAGAAAACGACCAGAACACAGCTATGTCCGCTCTGTCCATAACTAACTATCCAAGTATACACTACACAATAGCAACTACCTGTATCTCGGGATGCAGCACTTCCAGCGTGTTGGTGACGTAGAAGGTCCCGAGCGAGGCGCGCGACTCGTCGCTCATCGGTTGCCAGTAGATGTGGCCGGCGCTGCTCATGCATAGCATGTGCATTACGTTGCTCTGGTTCACGAATGTTACGTCGCGGACCTGAGGAAATATACTTTGTAAGCAATAGCTCAGACACGTCGGAAGGGAGGAGAATTGGTCTGTCACGAGGGCCCATGAGGACGCATCATCAGAGCATGGAGCAGTAGGTCGTCTTGACGAAGTGGAAGCCGAAATCCATTACCAGTGAACTTCAAACCGATTACCAGTTGTAGACCCAGTCAGAATGTTGTCGGTATTGTCGAAGGTAATCAACTGGTCTTCGGTTTCAGCGGTACACAATACGAAAGTAACAATCGAAGTCCAGGCTAGGTTTGAAATGCCAAACTGAAGCAGATTACGATTACCAGTTGAGTTAGACAATAGAGCCGCAGGTCAGAACCCTGATGCCTGGAGAAGTCTCGTCTTGGATAAAAGATCCGATTTGGGTCGCAAAGCCATAGGTAGACGTAAGAACGTTAAAGTCAAATGTCAAACGTTAATCGGATTTGGCCATTTTTGGCGTAGAATATTATATAGAAGACTGTATATTTTTTACAACTGTCTACAGCTAGCTCAACTGTTCCAAATGTAAATACTATTCATAATTTGGTTATTTAACTGTATATTTCATCACTACATAGTATAAAACAAATTCGCTTGCCGCCGTCTGTCTGTTTGTCCCTATGTAGATCTTCAAAACTACACAACGGATTTTGATGCGGTTTTTTTTAATAGATAAAATTATTCAAGTGGAAGGGTTGTTGTATTAACTTTGTACCCGTGCGAAGCCGGAGCGGGTCGCTAGTTATTAATAAAGGTTATATAATGAATACTGTGTAAAGTTTCCAACCTTTCCACTAGGCACCAAGAAGTGATGCATGGGACTGGTACAATCCCGGCTGAGGTCGAATATCTTCACAAAGTCCGACGTAACCAGTGCGAGCTGTGTTTGCGAGCCGGGCAGCCATATCGCCTTGATTATGTAGTTGTTGGCTTCTAGACCCGTCGTCAGCACCAGATGTTCGAACACTGTACCTGAGGAAGGAAGAAACGTTGGACCAAATAAGAAATAATATTCGATCGCTCTTGAGCGATAAGACCGCCAATTGGCACATTTCTTGTAATTTTTATTTTGTTTTTTATTGTTTTGTTAAATGTGCAATAAAGAATTTTCTCTAGTCCTAGAGAAAATTTTATTTTCTCATATTTTCTCCTATTTTCTAGAGGTCCAGCAGTGGACTATTATAGGCTGATGATGAAAGAATTTTCTATCTATCTATCTAATAATAAATAATGCTGAACAATCTTTACAGCATCATCTAGCCGCAAGCTAAGCAGAGCTTGTGGGCGATGGGGCTAGGTGATGCTGTGTGGATTGTCCGGCATTATTTATTTATTTATATGATGTTACATTTACGACCCGTTATACTGGTGACCTTGACACAGGAATAGGTTATGTGTGTGGATGTGAAAGTTAGCGAAGAAGTGTGTTGCTGATATTCACGAGTTTGCATTCGCATATACTGAAAGGAAAGTAAGACAAACCTGCGCTGTTGAAAGTCAGTACATGGCACTCCTTGAGGCCACAAACAGCCAATAGATCTTCGTTCCAGGGGTTTCCACTTAGACTGAGCACAGTGAACGGAATGGGCGCGGACGACAGGCGGGTTAGAGTCAACTTGTGTTTGGAGGAGTCGGCTTGCTTCAGTAGCGCTGATAGCTGCAGCACTGTTATTTTTCCTGTGGAATTTAGAAACCATGCTAAGTGTTTAGCTATTATACGTAAAGGCTTTTCAATTTCGAAAAGATAAGTTGCTGAGGTTGATTTCACTCACTATAACGAGCAAAACCTGTGTGACCTTTAAATATGTAAGTAGGTATATGCACGTTCTTTGGCGATCTCAACTTCTACTACTTATTGAGAAGACAACAAAGAAACAATGACTACTTACAATGATTTAAACCCTGTTTAAAAGAGCTATAGCTACCTTTCTCGTGTGACACGGCGAGATGCTGGCGCCGCCCTTGTGGCGAGGCGAGGCAACACATAGCGACGCGGCGCAACTTGTGTGCCGACATCAGTTGACGAATGGTCTGGCCGTTTTCACCCGTGTACGACATGCGAACGTTCTCGAATGCGCCTTCTTGAGAACCTGAATAAATATGTTTTAAATAAAAATAGTTAATCAAAAGAGTATTAAAACCTTTTATAACAACAGTTGAACTACTGGATTAGATTCATGTAGAATAGTTTTAATAGAAGCTACTATTCATGACATCTTAACCCATCTGTCTTAACCTGCTACAAGGACAACTTTACCTGGATTAAATATAAACTGAGTAAGGACAAATCTCTTAACAACATTATTTATTAGGCATTGCGACAAGCGCACAGTGGATATCGATGATATCCTTTAAAGATGTTTCCGAAACTCACCCAGAGTAGCCTGCATCAAGTTATCAGTGTGCGTAAACTTCTTCTCTCCTAAATGCAGCTGCGCCAGGGCTCTCTGCGCCCGTCCGTGCGCTCCGGTCGGCGCGTTGCGTTCGCAAGCGGCCTTCACTGGTGCGCTTAGAGTGTCTAGGAGTCGACGCACTCGCTCCATGCATTGCGACCAGCCGTTGTATGATGTAAGGAATTGGCGGCAGCCTGAGGAAATGAGTTAATAAGACATTTGAAACAAAAAATGGGCGCTCAGTCCTGCGTTGATCGCGTAAACGCGCTATCAACGCACGACCGAACACTCGTATCGCTCAGTCGTGTTACATTAGGACGAAGTCATTGATAGAATAAGCCGAACGACATAACCTAACCAGTTCATTCGAGCTCTCTCACTTTGTTTCTAATTAGCCAGATTGGGTCTTGATACACGTGATATCATCGACTAGTCCACTAGAGCTCTCTCACCTTGTATATTGTTAGCGAGCACGGGTCTGCGTGGCATGGCCAGCAGCGTGGGCGGGTTGGGGCTAGAGGGGCGACGGCGCAGGGACGGCGCGGGGGGAGCGTCCTCAGCGCCCGTGCCTCGAGCGCCGCCTAGCGTCACTGATCGCTTCACCAGAGCTTGGCAGCTGGAAATTAAATAGCATTATAAAAGGACGTAGACGCAGTACGGTATGTGAATTGTCTTGAGCGTGCTAGAGTAGAAAACATTACGGCTCACTTATTTCGCCACGTTGGCACAGCAGTGTGACTAGCGAACTGGGATGACACATCACATTTTTATATTCTGGTTTTATAAAACTCTTAAAAATTAATGAATAAGACGTTTTACAGCATAGTTTATGAATTTTTTTGATAAACCAGCTAGAAATCAGAACCTACTACTAGAAAAAGACGGAATCGCAACATAATGGAGCAATCCCAAAACCATGGGTTGCAGCTTACCTAAGCTCTAGAATAAATAAAAATAGCCTTCATTATTATACAGTTTGATACATCTACTTACTAATTACTACTCTTTGATATATGCCTCCTCCTTTGTATGGACAGAGGCGAATGGCACAAACATAAACAGATCTACAAACAGCAGTGGGTCGAGGAGAGCCCACGATGCCGATGACAAACCTTACCTAGAATCAGGCTTAGCTCCGCAATCACAGAAGAAGTTCCCAAACTTGGCATAGGACACGTCGTGTCCCCTGTGACAGACGCGCGCGCAGACCGTACACACTCCGACGCCGTCGACCATCTTGCACGTGTGGCAGTGGTACCAGTGCTGGTTCATGAATTCGCGTTGCGTTACTGTGAACGTGCACAGCTTGTATTGGAGCATTGTGTCTTCGTCCTGCGGAAAAATTACGTTATTAGAGATTTCTGTCTGAGCTATTCGCTATGTAAGCTGAATTTATTTATAATCAAAACCCAAAGACTGCTGTGATGTCAGCCTAGTCTGCACCTTGTATAGTAGTTTTATAAGTGCTTATTTGATAAGCTTAAAGAAATAAAGTTATTGAAATCTGAAGTTTCTATAGATCTGCTTAGTATGATGCTGGTTGTTAGTGTGTGAATTCTCCAGACGTTTTCCTCGATAGCTACAGACGTGGTTGTCCCGCAAGCGCGATTATCGTCTTATTTGACTTTATCTCGGCCATCACTAAGTACATTCTTCTTCCACTAGCCATCACCACGTAGGGCTAGGTGTCCTGCTCAACTCCATTTAAATGTAATCGATCTGTCCCACTTCAACGCAAAGGACAAAGTGATTTAAGTAAATACAAGTCAACGTACCGAGTCGTCAGCACTAGTATCTTCATCGTCTTGCTGCTCCTCGTTGTATTCGAAGTCGAATCCGAGATCCGAAGGCGATTCCCACGTGGGGCTTATCGAACGCCATGCTTTAACAAAAGAACATTAGAAAATACTGACTACCTTTTCATATACACAGTTTAAAAAGAAAAAGATCTAAGCTTTCTTTTGTATTTTAAAAGCGAAGCAGAGAGGATAATTGTGAAACGATTGTCAACACTTCCGTTGGATAGGCTGAAAGTTTGAACATTATACTACTAGTGAACTATTTCGTTCTAAATCTAGATTAACTATACTCATGGTTCATTGCTATAGTCAGCCGGCTAGTTTTTTTTGTGTTCCTATGTAGCTTTTTATAGTATGAAAATTGGTTTTCTTTTAACTTACAATTTAATTGATCTTTTTTTTATGATATATATATATATATATGGGCCAAATGGCTATTGTATAATTTAAACTGTTTTATACAATAGTTTAAATTAAGGACCGTGTGGAGTGGCATAAACGTTTAGACTTATACCCCGCAGTTGGTGAAGTCTGTGATGATGACACAGCAGTTTTAACTATCTATGTCAATATTCAAACAGTTTCGGCGGTATAAGGCGACAAATTAAAATCACCACTTATAATTATGTCGTACTACTTACTATGCCCCGTTCTAAACATAACCATTTCTAACAATACGTACGTCTGATATAACTTGAAAAATCACAATATGAATGAGGTAAGGGTTACTCACAATGAGACTGGGTGGTGTTGATAGCGTGTAACGCGTCAGTGAGATACGACAGCAGCACACATGCGGACTCGATTTGAGGCGCAAGGTTGCCGTCCACTTGACCTTCTTCTAGCTTCTTTAGTATCTCTGGACCGCTGAGGTTATCCACACTGTAGAGAAGAAATATTGGATTCATTCAAATTTTCTATACTAATATTATAAAGAGGAGATTTGATTGTTTGTTTGAGTTGAATAGGCTCCAAAACTAACGAACCGATTTGGAAAATCCTACATTTTCCCATAATGAGCATAGCCTGATTTCAACAAAAAAAATATGATTTTTGGAATTTTTGAAGCCGGAACGGACCTTTCGTATATTCTTCTATTAACTATTAACATAAGTCACAGTGAGAAATAACACTTATGAGAAGCTGTTTTAAGTTAGCAGATCATGAATAAACAGGCTTAGTAATAACAACATTCACCAAGCGGACAGCCAAGAGACAGCGGCCGGGAACAGCTGCTTGTGGTCCGCTCCCGAGTGCGCGTCCGCTAGGCGACACATCTCGCGGAGGATGAGAGGCGAGCACGGCGTCTCGCCGCACACGCCGATGAGCGTCGAAAGCATCCGCTCGCTTACTTCTGGAGTACTGTGAATTAATAATTTGTTAATCGTGCAGAAAGAACGCTGTGGAAAGATATAACAATTGAGAAAAATTTATTGGGTCAATTTTGTTATTGCATATTTTTTTAATATTTCACTCACACTTGCGATCATGACAAATCTAAGACTAAACGTCTTATTTGCTGTCCATTTTAAGTTTATTTTTATGAATCAAATTAGTTAATTTAATATGTTATTCCTTCATTGAATTGTATGTTAAACTAATAATTTAAATTACACTAAAACGGTATAATAATAATATACTTGCTTACAGTGGAAACTTTATACACAGCCTTCAGCAACGTACAGACAGAAGCATTAATTGGTAACCCCCCTAATAGCTAAAGTTTACATTGCAAATCACTGTACGATTTACAAATCTTTTACTCAAATACTAAGAAACAAAAACGTAACACCCAGTGGGAATCGAACCAGACATCCAATCGCTCACATGACAAGTAATGCACGCACCAACCAACTAAACCAACGAACCAGTTATCAGAGCGTCGAAATTTTATGTTATTAGTGTTCGACAGCGGATTTTTATTTATGAGATCTCTTTACACTGGATAAGAAAAAAAAGAAGTATTTGAGGGTAGATTTAAATATAACTTGGTGAATAATGAAAAAGTCACTAGCCATATGTACTCAATTCTAGTCTTGACTTACTGGTTTGAATCATAAATGAATTGAAGAATATTGAAGGAAATTACGCAAATTAAGAATTTTGTGAGAACTAAGATCGCGGTGCTATTCGAACTGCAAATGAGTAATCAGGAGATTGCTCGTTAGCTTTGAATTACGGTAAGTTATCAACTTATTATTCTTGTGTCATAATCATTACGAAACAAATACATATTTTTTTAGTAAAACCTTGTTATTTTTAACTTCATTTAAGTATTGATTTGTTGTCTTACAGATAAAAACCGTGCGCTTAAGTGTAATGTGGGGATGTGAATGTAAGAAGCAATGGCAGATAAACAACAGGAGTGTATTACAAATCAGTGAAGTCGCCACAATAATATTGTTGACATTCAGACTAGTTCGCCTTTTGCATCCACTCGTTCTACTGCTCAACAATATTTGATATCAACATCAACAGAAGGTATTTGCATGCAGCTGATATACTTACACAATTATCGAGCAGCAAAAATAGGACTGTCTGCTGAACTCCATCGTAGGGCATGAATAACTTTAGGTAAGTGATAATACTGATAATTCTCAACAAATTCGAACACCTTTATCTATGATTATTTCATCATAATAATGATATTTTTAACAAGTTAGTATTTACACGGACTAAATTAACATTATAACAGTTGACTTTTTTTTTCTTTTTAGGTTTTGGAGATGGATATCCTATATGGGTCCTGGAGAAATAGTAAAAATAACTGGGCGCATGAATGACGAGCTTGAAAGTGTTGAAGGTTACTACGCGGATCGCGTATCCAGAAGACCAAAATTTATTTTGTCCATGATAATTGTGCAGTGCATCGTACGCGGATGGTTTCTCAAGGGTTGTTCATCACTACAAGGCATTACTGTTATTTTTTGGACATCTAAAAGTTCGGACCTAAATCCGATAGAAAATATGTGGGGTCAAATGGTTTTAAATTGAGATCCGATCCGTTAGCCCTTAAGCTATTAAGCGATAAGTATCACTAGATATAAAGGACGATAAATATCACTACCTACTAAACCCTAATGTAATTTTACCTTTTAACATTGTCACAAAAACTCCATTTGACCTCATTTATTTTCAAAACTACCTGATTATTTAGTATTCCATGATTTACACGAGATCCAAATTGTTTAATTCATTAGATTAGCAAAGTAAACGAAAATCTAATGAAAACATGTGTATTCTCGAGCACTAAATCGAAAATGGAATATTATTTTTCAGGATAGGAAGCTATTTGTAAGTAGGCTAAATAATAAAATAAAACATTAATTAAATTTTTTGTGTTGTTGTTTGTGTAGGCAAATTTTTGAAAAAAATAAACGTAATTGTTTACCTGAAATTATTATTATTGTTTTATTTTATCAATTACTTTAAATTCATACTAATAGACAAAA
Organism: Eupithecia pulchellata; assembly: GCA_963931895.1. Classification (NCBI taxonomy): domain Eukaryota; kingdom Metazoa; phylum Arthropoda; class Insecta; order Lepidoptera; family Geometridae; genus Eupithecia; species Eupithecia pulchellata. Next base: position 5,280 of record CAWVOY010000205.1, on the reverse strand, counting down.
ACTTCACTATTATAGATAAATAAATGTCATTACATTACTAAAATTAAGTAGTAGTTAAAAAAACAAAAACATCCACTGCAAGGATTCGATGACGATCATTACGATGTGCAGTGACAGAATCTCGGTTACACTAACCACTACACCATAGTTACATGTGATACAGGTTCGAAATTTCAGTATCGTTACTCCTGATAAAAGAAATGTAGTAGGTGTTGAAAAAAACATTTGTTTTTTATTTAAACAATTAAACAAACTTTATAAAAAAACAAAAATAAAAAATAATGTAAATTAAAATGAATATATAAATCTTCACGGGTTTGAACATACATGCTGCTGAATGATAACTATGACATATTCTGTGAGGGGGTTACCAATTAATGCTTCTGTCTGTACATGTAAGTTTTATGTATCTATTTAGATAATATTTAACGTTTTGTAATTTTCTAGCTGTCCCCTAAACTTTTTTCCATAATACAAAGATAAATATAAGTTTAACGTAATAACTAATCAGCAGTACCTTTTTCCCATAATACGAAAACAAATAGAATGGAATAAGTCAGCATTATAAAGAAAACGATGTTCTCACCAGTGGATAACAACATGCTTGCAGAGCGCGGACAGTAGCGCCGCGTTCTCATTGGCTGCGTCGGCGAGGGTAGTCGGCGGTTCCGATGTTGCCGCGCTGGCGCTGCCGCCGCCGCTACCCACGCCGCTTTCTTTGCCCACTTCCGACCAACTCGTGTCTGTAACATGTCGAGTTAGATGAGCATTCATCGATAAATATTGATGTGTGCCGTCAGACTTAGGTACGTTATAAAATATAAAAAACAACTAAATAGCGAAAAATAAAACTTTGGAAACTATCATGGTTATTAACACTAAAGTCATTTATAACGGGATATTTACCATGATTAGAGTTTTGAGTTTTCCAATATTTCAGCACAGTTTCATGCGCCATGATCACGGAACAACGATCATTGGAAAACTCAAAACTCTAATCATGGTAAATATCCCTTTACAAATGACTATAGCGAAAAATGTTGACTAATGGCCAAACAAATAAATAAACAAAACGAATATCAGGTTGCTTTGCTCTTTACCAGAATTAGCAGATTGTTGTCCGGTTTCCGACTGCACCCTCGGTGCTGGTGATCTGTAAATGAGATGTATTTATATTAAAATATTTACGAAAAGCACAAAAACTAAACCCTGACTAACGCATACTCTGCCCAGCCACTGCGGTGCTATCCATGACGTGGCACAAGGGACGTGGAGTGGGCAATACTCAATCCTTTATTACATTTGTATATGTGTCATATAGTGGAGTATATTTTGCTAGTTGAGTATCACTATAGACCCTGCTATGTATGGAGAGGCAATGTGCGTCGTTTGCAATGAAAATTTTGTTTATTGTTTAAGTAACAATCTCCGGAAATCAACTGCAGTATTTTATTAATTTAGTAACTAATAGCATTTTAAATAACCAATTCCATTAAATGCCTAACAAAGATTAAAAACATTTTTTATTGCAGGGATTGTACGGCATTAGTTATTTTAATCTTACACCTTTCATCAACATCATCATCAACTTATGTACTCGTTTAAATTAGTCAAATACATTAATTAATTGAATGATACAAATCTAATATTACACGGGTCAATTTAAAAATAGAATGTATGTTCGACACTTACGGTGCTTCAAACACAGGCAAGTCTGCGTCGTTGCTCCTAGCGGCAGCAGCCGCGGCCTCGTTCTGCCGGTCGGCCTCCGAGCGGAACACACTTCGCAGCGCGTTCCTCAGCGCGACGGACGCGGGGTTGGCCGTCGGCTCCGGCGCAGAGGACGTTGGCGTCGGGAGCTCCGTCTCCGTCGGGGAGCCGTTCGCTGTGTTGGTTGTGACCGCTATAATATGGTAACTCAATATATTGATAATCACTACACGTCGCAAGGAATTCGAATGGCCGGTAATCAAAACGAATGTAGCAAAGTGAAGGTAATTCACGACGTTTCAGTAAACAAAAGTTAGTTCTAATAGAGTTCTTATAAACGAATGTACCCATACTTATTTACTTTTTGTGTCTCACAAATCTAGAGCTGTATTTGAGTGTATGTAATCACAATGAAAATATCGACGAATGAATGGGATGGAACTGGCCCGGAAGATAGTGCGGCGTTGGAGCGTAGGTGGACGAATGTGCCTCCTGAAGAAGAGAGACTGGGAGACCCTAGGAAAGGAATGTACTCAAGGAGAAGATTCCTCTTCTAGGATCTCCCAGGTAAGACGAGACCCAATGTAGAAGTTTAGATACCATATTTTTATTCTTCTTTACCTATTAAATTTGATATTTAGTGCCTATAGTTTCTATATAATTACAATGTTGTGTCTGCCTGTTATGAGTGTATATATAAGAACCTTAAATAAGTGCTTATGTATATGAATGTGTTATGCTGTTGGCGTTTCTTAATGTATCAATAAATAAATAAATAAGTTCAGTCACAATTACTAACCTGGAGGTCCGAAACAAACTTGATTCAAGAAGCTAGCGAGTTTCTGCTGGTCAGCGACGCCAATGAACTTGCAGATGGAAATGCAGAGGGCGCTGCTCAGGTTGTCCGAGATCTCGCAAGAGTTGAATATCTTCACGAACAACCTACAAGACAACATCGAAAAGTTGCAAGAAATGGCGGCGAGCTTTCGTCATTAGCATAGTAATCCAATCTATACTAATATTAATAGGAGGAAATATTTGATTGTTTTTTTCTATGTTTGGCTCGAATACTCCCTAGAATCCTACATTATCCCTGATGAACATAGGCTATACCTAGAATATTTTAAGAAAAGTTTCAGCCTGTATGAAAACTTCAATAAAAACTTTGTGTCCAAAAAATGTTTAATTTTAACATTTTTGGTAAATTGCAATTCAAAGCCGAAACGCTAGTATAAAATAAAATAATCCAATCACACTGATATTATAAATGCGAAATTTTGATGTTTGTTACCCTTGCCTGGCTAACTACCTAATACTACTTGACCGAAGAGGCTGAAATTTTGCATAGCTAAACCTGCATTACTTCTAAACCTGTATTAAAATGAAGACTACTTTTAATACCGGAATGCGTGCCAAGAAGCGGGCAGAAGCTAGAAAGAAATAAAATTAGTTGCTTACTTGATAACTCGTTCAGCATAGATAGGTCTGGCGTTGGGAGCAGAAAGCAGTATCTTGCCGAGAATGTACGAGGAGTTGTCGGTAAACACGCTCTCGTACGCCAACCTACCGGGCGGGCGTTCCAGAATCTTCTCCCAGTATTTGACCTGCAAGAGAATAAGTTTATAAACCACGCTAATGTCACACAAATGCCTACAGTATTAGCAATATCTACAGGACCTTTATTCACTATTGCCAATCCCAACGTGTTTCACAGATATGACAAGACAGCAATGTGGAAGCGTACAAAATCGTATTTAGAACACATTGTGACGTCACACTTTTTGAGGAAGGAATCTCCTATTTCATAGAGAGGCCCCAGGCTCCGTTTGATTTATGACATGGGGGTGGTATCTACTCACGCAACGACATTAGGCGTTAGAATTGTTGAGTAGGATTCATGCTAATAGCTAACGCTGTGGCACACACTACAAAGTTATTACGAACCTAAGCTCGTCTACGTAGGGCTCTACGTATACATAATGCGCGGTTGTGCCCGTACGGACGTGTCTGTAGTGAAGTGTTATTGAGGCCCAGAATTAGCACAATACACTCACCATATGCCTAAGAGTCTTCTCTGTAGATGGTTGCAGATTGTCCACCATGACCGGGTAAGTAGTACGTATGATGTGCTCATGTATGAGCTGTTCCGGCTTGTTCGCTTGCGGGACCAACACGTTCAGAGTTCCGTACAGCGGCTCCGCTAGGAACTCAAGGCGGCCATCGGTCTGTTGGAAGATAAATTAATAATTAATGCTGGACAATCCACACAGCATCATCTAGCCCTAAGCTAAACAGAGCTTGGGTTATGGGTGAGATGACTGATATACCTACTTAATACAATATAATTAAATTACACAGATAGCTTTTTTATCATACACAGAAAACGACCAGAATACCCGGAACAAATATCTGCAGATCGTATAGACATTTGTCGACACCGCAACCTCTTGCATCGTAGTCGGACCTTCGCTCACCGCGCCACAGAGGTCGTCAGATAAAAAGGATTACGGTTCTGGTTTTTAAAATGAGAAATAACGACGACGGGTCGCTTCATACAGGCTTACACATAATATAGGCTTTGCTTTGTTTGGAGGTCGCTATGCTTCCCTTAGTTAATAAATAAATAATGCCGGGCAATCCAGCTCCGAGCTTGTGTTTGGGTAAAATAGGTGACTGATATACATAATACAATATTATTTCATACATAGATATTTTTAAATATACATAGAAAACGACCAGAACATAGTTATATCATAAACTAGCGGCCCGCCCCGGCTTCGCACGGGTATTAAACAAAAATTTCAGAAATTATACACACTAAAACGATGGTTCACAATTTTCATACGGATCTTTACTTTTTTTAACAGCATTGGGGTTTTTGACATTGACTCGACATTCCAAAACTGACACTGGCCGTAGAGAAAAAGCAAGCACCGTGCGCTATACAACCTCTTTTTCTATTCTGACGCGCCATAATAGAAAAAGAGGTTGAATATACAGCCCACACGGTTCAATTATTGAATTTTTCATGCGGATCCCTAACTTTTTTGAAAATATTATATAGCCTATGTTCATCACGGAAAATTAAGGATTCTAATGGTGAAAGAATTTTTTAACTCGGTCCAGTAGTTTCGGAGCCTATTCAATTCAAACAAACAAACAAACAAACATACAAACAATCAAATCTTTCCTCTTTATAATATTAGTATAGATAAGGAAAACTCATGGGCGTGTGTGTGCTTATAGGTAAGTGAATACAGATTGAATGAAACAATGCAATATTTCACGAATTTTCTAAATTTGCGAAAGTCGATTTGAAGAATGTCTGGTCTAACGACGCGCGACTGGTTCGATGTTTATCCACCCGTTTATGATTGGTGCTGATGCTGCGGCAACACTTACCAAAGCTGGAACCACAAGTTCAACCGTCTTCTTCGTCAATTCAGGGTTCTCCGCCAGCTTAGGCGCGCCGATCTCAAGTAACTTCGCGGCGGAGTAAGCCAGCATCATGAGAGACATTCCGATGGAGTATTTGGAATTGGCACTGATTAGCTCGCAGTGCGATGAGAC
>CAWVOY010000204.1:0-12550 GCA_963931895.1 Eupithecia pulchellata | reverse complement strand
AGGCTACGTAAGATTACTGTATCTTTTAAAGGGCAATGTATACGCTTCTACAACAAAATTCCAAGTGAGTTGCAAAAAATTATCTATAAATAAATTCAAACGGATTGTCAAAAATATACTTTGCAAAAAAGCTTACTATAAAATATCAGATTATCTAGACGACAAAAAAGTTTGGGACGAGTTATGCTCCAACTCTAAAACTAACAATCTAACAAGGTAAAGGTTTCTTGTTCGCTTCTTTACCTTTACCTAAAAAAGATTGAAGTGAACAATTAATCAAAGTGATCACTTTATTTCCCATTTTTTATTTCTTATTTAACTTGTATTTTGTGACGTGTCCAAGAGTCCTGTAAGGTCTAAAGGAAATAAAGCACTTTGATTTTGATTTTGAGGATTGGTGATCGCAGTGGAGGTGTTAAAAAGACAGAGAAGTTGCTGCTTTCTTTAAGTAGGTTCCCTAAATATAGCCTGTGAGCCTACAGCATGAATAAATGAATTCCGAAATGGCTGAGTTGGAGGACAGGTGTGGACTGCACCGCGTCGGCTTATTATTATTGGCTTTACAAGTCTCTTCACTTAAACTAATGAGAAGAAGTGGATTCCCATTTCCATTAAGTGCTCACCTATTCCAACAAGTATAACGTAGAACACAACGCCCAGCAGAACGGCGACCCGCTCCATTGTTTACCCCAGGACAATATGTTTTCAGACTGAAGAGAACAAGGCAGCGCACAAAAGGTTCGAGTTACGCGGAGGAAACCATCTGGTAGAAACGAGGAACAAAACTCCCGTATCTTAGTGAAATTCTCCTCATGGTTAGACGACCGTTTTCATAGTAACTGGTCCAGGATCATGAGACTGTGAGTCTATCAAAAGGATTGTTTAGACATATTTTGTGGATTGTAGGCAGAACAACACATTTGTGAACAACACAAAAACATGAAAAATATGAATTTGGACGGCAATAAATATCCTCACTTGACTTGTTTGTTAGGACATTATTTCTCTGGAAATATATCATATGCATGTACTGGGTTACATTAAAATAACTGCGACTTTGACTTCGTGTGCGATCTCATGTCATGTCATGTCATTACTTGGCAGAACAGTGTCAAACCTTAGTCCTCAAAGCTCAAACCTAAAGAAGTATGAGCATCCCTTCAGTTAAGTTAAACCAGACGCATAAGATGAACAAGCCCACGCAGATGTAAAGGCACATAAAAAAGTAGAAGCTTTTTAAAGTTTTAAGGACTTTAAAGACTTATATATTTATTTCGGGTATATCATCTAGATATATTAATATAACTTCTGTTTATTTATTTTTTTACGTTTCTTTCTCGCTAAAGCGATCGCGTGTTCGGTATTGTTCGGAGTTACAGTCAAAAATTGACATTGACGGCAGTACCTATCCACTTGCCTCGATTCGCCTTCACAATCAGGAATGTTACGTTCACAAGAGGTACAACAAACGACACCGACCGCGTCCGTCTACAGTGTAGTCAGAACATCACGCGCGTGATGTTCTGACTACATCATTCTCATTAATGACGGAAACCATCTTCACGGTTAGGTTGTTTCTTTGTCCTTGAACCATAGTTTTGTGTTAGAGGGGCTTACAGGGAGAACTATAACTTTTTGGTCATGTAACTCTATCTAGTGGCTTCCTGAGTCTAGCAGGTGTTCCGCTATTGTAGGGGAAACTAAAACAAAAAGTCTCGAGTTCGTAGTCTCTATCGTGTTTTATGAAACCAATGCCGGGTTTCGGGTTTCGCTGAATAAATAGTAATTCATAAGTATGTAGTGTCATAAGTATGTAGTGTCAATGTCAATATCAGGAGATTAAGTGTCTTGAAATATTATGGTGGACAGCTGTCTATTCGTAATTATCACAAATTACTCCAATGAAGCTCTTTTGGCCAATAAATAAAAGTTTGATTTTTACTGTTACCCTAAAAAATTATAATTCTCTTCGAACTCATTCCCATGACATGCTGCTAGCATGGCCGTAGGGAGGGGGGGGGGGGGGGGGTTTGGGGGTTCAAACCCCCCCCCGAAATGTTGAGGCACACCGGCCGCAAACACAACAAAATATCGGCGGTCACTCCACTCACTGTTATAATTTTGGCTCTAAAAGTTTTAGGGTTCGCTAATCATAATCTTTTGTCACTCTTGATTCTATTTTATAGATTATCCGAAAGGTCACACAAAAAATTGCGGCTCGCTTCGCTCGCCGTTAATTCTGTAGCCTTTTGGTAATTTTTATCAGCCTGCCGAAAATACCTATGTAAAAAAATTGCGGCTCGCTTCGCTCGCCGATCATTCTGTAGCCTTTCGGTCAGTTTTATCAGCCTGCCGAAAATATGTAAAAAAATTGGCGGCTCGCTTCGCTCGCCGATCATTCTATAGCCATTTAGACATTTTTATCAGCCTGCCGAAAATATGTAAAAAAATTGGCGACTGGCTTCGCTCGTCATTCTTTCATAATATTGTGAATTGTTATACCTAGCCCTTAACTAATACTACTAACTTTTTTGTCACCCGAAAATGACACTCGAAGTAATTTATTTTTTGTATTTCTCGCATTTTTTTCTTTGTTGCTGGCATACCAATCTCCAAAATGACCACCGCAGTTTTTAAAATATTTGGGGCTAGCTGTCACATCTATTGTCACACTTTTGCCTACTTTTTTACAAAACCTCGGAAAAATCTGAAAAAATTCGCGGCTTGCTCCGCTCGCCGTTACCCGTGTTTATTATTTTTTATCGATTTTTTTTGGAAAGTGCTTGGTTGAAAACCACTCCGGGTACTAGCATAAGTACATTATATAAAGATGTTGCATGTTGTCTCGACGACCCCCCCCCCCGAATAGTATTTCTGGCTACGGCCCTGGCTGCTAGCACCACTTTTTGGTTATAATTTGTAGTTTTATTTACTTAAAAAGAAAGACTGACCATTTGTGTTCATGTGATCATATTTTATGACGCATCTTTCCTACAGAACATAGGCTACCTTATCCTAGATTCCATGGCAAATAAAATACACTATTTTTCTTATCTAACGACACCTTTTCTTATAAAAATATATGATGAACATTTTCATCTGTAATCATTGATAACAAGGCCCTTGGTCAGAGAAAACAATATTTGTAGTCGTATCGTTTATTCAGTGCATAATTAACAATATCTATGGCATGGTCACTGGTAACCTTCAAAGATACAAAACAAAACGTTCATTAGATAAGTAAGCCTCTAACGTAGGCCAATATTACATAGTCAATTTATATAAAAAAAAAATCAATAGAAAGGTAAACTTTTTTTTTTGTATATGGCCAAGCCTTTATTAACAAATAAATTACAATGATCTAACTAAATAAAAAAAAAAAAACCACTAGTATTTACAATTGAGCTAACTGCAGACTGTTGCGAACAAACTACAGGTAGCTCAACTGATCCATATCAATAAAAAGGTAAACTAAATTATTTCGAGTTTTATAAACGCCAACGAAAGTATCTTCGTGGTAAATAAGTTTTCGCTATAAAACTGACGCCTAATATTGACCTTTTATAGTGAAGAATAATAGTGTGAAACATTCTCCGTTAGTGAGTAAAACTAAATCTATAAGTAATTCAAGTTATAGTTATAAATACAGACCATCGAAACACTTCGACAATTACCTATGTGTTTTACTAATCATGAGAGTAGAGCTTTTTAAAATTAATTAAACTACACTTCAATTATTAATTTAATGAAATTATTTAGTCACAGAGCAAATATAAGGAGCGTGAAAAATAACACGTGTTTTCTGTGTTAAAAAATATTTCCATGAATTTACGTGCCATTAATGTGATTTTAAGATTTAACATTTTAAGATAAATTTGTAAAATTTATTATAATACGGACGGTTCGATGAAAATTTACAGTGAAAATTTCAATTCATAAAATATAAGATATATTATGATCTATTTTTTATGAATTATGAGGTACGAACATGGATGTATATGTTGCCAATGGGAAATGGATCCTCTTACTGATTTTATTCTAACAATAAATCTAGACTCCTAAATATGTACATACCTATAACTGTCTTATAAGCTCTACACTCGTCACAACCGACACAACATGAGATTACTTGTATTAAGTCATTGCCAATAGCCCGGCTCCATTCTTTCTTTGAATGATGAATCTTGTTATATGCAACAAACAGTTATAATTATAAAAAACAGATGTGAATTCAGCCTAAAATAATTATAATTCGTCTTTTCAGAAAAAGCTTGTTTAGTAAGAATTAAGTGATATATTATAGTTAATTCATAAAAACTTTTCCGTTCTTTCCATATATGGATCACCGGAGTAGTTTTTACAATACATACAACTGATGTAACATGGAAATCCTTACACGAAGTCTTAACTACTTTTCTCTACAACTTTATATTACATTGTTCTACAAAACCTACTCATCATACAGTTATTTCTAGATAAACTATTTGTGAATTATTAATATTGTTATCGTCAGATTTTCTATAAAATAAGGCTAACATAAATTGTAACCACTTCCTTCAACATCATCATGTTGAAGGAAGTACTTCCTTAGCACCATGCATTTTAGCCTAAACCTTAACAATCTAACACAGAAAATTATCATTCCTTAAAATCACTCATATTGATATAATATTATATGATAACTAACTGATTATAATAAGCATTTAAAGAAATTGTGTAGGTACCTAATACTAATTTAAACAACAGGTATATAAACTAAACTAAATAGAAGACGTATACATTGTATGCTACTTAACAATAATTAATTTGTTTTGATAAGCTAAACCGACTTCGAATCCCTAATTTTACTTTTTATTTTTATGAAACATAAAATCATACACATAGCACCCCCTCCTATTTTCGAATTCGGTTAAAAACTTAATGCATTTTCAAATAAAACTGGTATTTATAGATTTAAAGGCCTACTTTACACATACATAGGTATGATACCCAAACATTAAGTATAGGTAATCTAGATAGATATGAAGCTATCCAATCAATCTTATCATATCACTTCAGAACTCGCTCAATCCCTTATCATTTGATGGGTCGCACTTCAGTCGAGTCTCTGTTCTGTTTCGCTGGCCAACTCATAACTTCGCCAAGTTTTCCGCAAATTAAACTCAATACTGGATTATCAGTTCTACCGTTAATGTTTTACGGTCACATTTACAACGCTGTCTGTAGTGTTCTTCTGGTTCATCTACACACAGGTACACGCTGAAATCACAAGATTGCCGGAACCTTCCCCAAACCTTAAAGCTTGTCTTCGAAGGATCTCAATCTCAAATTTCTTCGCGCATTCTCATGTTGTTTTCATTTTAACTAAAACTTACTGGCTTTTGCGTTGGTGCGACCGAGGGGGTGATTTCCTTCGTCTAAACCAAATTCAATTAGCACTGAAATACATGCAGGACTTAGATCGATTTCATTGCAAACCAATTTCCGCCTTCAAAAGGCCTTCAGGGTCCCAGCCTGTAGGCCATTATGAAGGATATGGTTCCTTCCTAAGCTTAGCAATTTTGAGCAGTTTTGAGTTGAACTAACGGGTCGGTGCGGCGGCGGGGTCAAGGAGTTCACATGCCAGTGACTGGAAACTGCGTGGTCGAGCTGGAGCGGCGACAAGCCAGCTGCACCGGCGCCGGGATGCGCGACGGACCGTTCCGCTCCTTCCGCGGCGCCGCCAGCTGGCGCGTGCTGGTCGACCGCTCCAGCTTCCCGTCAGACATCACCCAAGCGGACGTGAAGTCTGCGTAGTCCGAGTCCTTCGAGCTCGTCCGCGATAACGAATCATCGCCTTTGGAATAGGTTCTAATAATCTCCTTCATTTTCTCTAGAACTGACGCGTCATCTTTGGCAGTCTCTGTAGATCGCAAGATCTGTTCTAGCAAAGGGCTGAGAGATTTCTGACTTGGAGGAGAGCGAAGAGTAGCGCTGCTGGCTCGGAGAGGCGAGTTTCGCTTGAACGCTTCTGAAGGAGCTGGACTGACTACCTTAGCTTTAGCTTTAGGTGACCTGTTGGGATTCTCGTACGTATCGACTCCTATAGCAGGCCTAGCTTTGACTTTAGACTGCGTTGGACCGCTCCGGCCACTCCAGGTGTTCCGTGCGCTGGGGGGCAGCTTTGGAGTGAGCTTGGGGGAGGTTTGTGTGGGATGGGCTGTGTGTTTGGGGCTGGGGGTGTTCCCGCGACTGGGGGTTCTATTCCTGACCGGGGAGTGGGGGATCCTGCTCGCCTGGCGACTCCTCACAGGCTTGGGAGATTCCGCTTTGGCGAGGCTCTTACTAGGAGAGCTATGGCTGTCGGGGATCCGCTCTGGGCTCCCACGACTGGACCTGTCATCAATGGAGCTGGGCTTGCGCGCTCCATAAAAGGTCTCGGAGAAGTCTGTCTTGCGGAGCCCTGTGCTGAGGCTCACGTGGTCGCGCTCCTTCTCCGGGGGACAGCTGTCTTCTTGGTCGAGACGCTCTGGAAAATGACGAAATAAACTAGTTATTAAAAATAATACAAATATAAAAGTTTTATAACTAGATAAAAAACTAGCAACCAATAATAATCATCAATAATTATTATAAACTTTACTACTAGGTAGGTAGTCCAGTATAGTACAGTAGGTACAGTAGTAGTTGAGTAGTAGTTTCTGCGCGTGCCTTCACACGAGCACCGCACTGAGATAAAGCCAACTTCCTTCTTCCCTTGGGAGACGTCTAGCTCCTTGACAAAGTTCACTAAACAAAATCCGTTCAATTGAAAATTTTATAGACAAAAAGACAGAATTACGCTCCAATTTATAATTTATTGTTAGTATTAAGAATCCAGGATGCAAAATATGATGCATCAAGATTCTTCATTGCTACGAGCAAATGAATCTCTTGTGTTTACGAACGTTTAAAAATAAACAGTTTCACGACACAGGCATTCCACTAGCGAGCTTGAACGCGGAATAGGAAACTCGACGTAATAAACCTTATAAGGGAATATGGCGGAAAAGGCTCCGGCGATTAAATTAAACATATCTCGACGCCTCGTCTATGGAAGTCGCAAAATGGATACTATCAGGAAAAATTGTGACTGTTATCTTTGGAAGTTTGGACCCTGCAACTGTGACATTGTCGAAATTCTGCCCGAGCGGTGGATACTGGTCTATGAATAATACCAATAACTGAAAGTGGATAAGATTGGTGCAAGCTTTGAAAACCAAACGCTACAACTAACAGAGAACAGGGAAAAGGATAATTAGGACACCGCACAGACTAAACTTGATATAGTCAATGTAGGTACAGGCAAATATAGTTGAAAGAGGTTTTTTTAATCTTAAATCTTATACGTGAGAACTTGCTGCTACCCAGGATTGTAAAACGTAGCGCGTGCGCATTCCTCTCCCCACACGGCGCGGCTAGTTTGTCACACGGTACTAATGCTGCCCACGCGAGAAGGAGCTGACCAATTATGGACGCCTTTTTTGGACTTCAAGATTTGCTGATTTGTTGATATAACGTAATTATATCGTAGGATGTTAGGTAGAAGACATCTTGGGATCATAATATCTGTGGGATAATATGTAAGGATTTTACGAGAATCCTAGATGAGGATTATACCTGCATGACGAACGTAGCTCCGAAGAGATTAAAATATAAAAGATACAAGTCAACGGCTAGTAATGAAAGGCGAAATATGTAAGCTGAGTATAATAAACGACAGGACAATTCCATCAATTCTTATATATTTCTTCCAATTAGAAGGTATGTATACATATAAGTACAACAACGCCGCAGTTTAATGTTACGATAAGTTGCCTAATATGGAGCGGGGCGGCCACAGCATACGCTACCTAATGCACATAAACAGAGACTTTCTTTGAATAGAGATAGGATGGGTGAGAGCGACTCTTTATTGCAGTTTGTGAGCCGTGAGCCAAGAGCTTCAGCTATGCCACCACAGCAGATCTCGAGCAGCAGGATATAGGAATAGAATCAGGTTATCGACACATGTATGTCATCAAATCGTAAAAGGCACACAATGGACTCGAGCTGCCAAAAAACGTCAGACTACGCACATGAGTTTCCACCAAGTCACTTACAGAAAGTTTTTTGGCCTATACATAATAATCTTACCTAATCTTAACGAAGACGAGTATATGAAAGAGACCAAGAAAGCAAATATACCTAGGGAAGGAATCGCTGAATAGGCAGCAAAAAACTTCAAGATCAAAAAGAAGAAGAAAAATTTCCGATAAACTATATCATTAAAATACATTATGTAGAAACATATCAAGTTTCAGAATAATCCAGATAATAAGAACTAACTATGACAAGGAGCAACAACAAGACCTAAATAAGAGCAAACACGTCAAAGTCAGATTTATGAGCCTCCTGGCTGGGAGTACCTACGGACCAGCCTGGTTCAGCCAGTTCCTCGCGCGCGGAGCCGGCGACCTCCCCGCGGCATTCTAGGCTCGCGGAGAATGCCGAGGGCGCGGCGGCGGCGAACAAGTGACACCTTTGTTTGTTGTCACAGCATCAGATTCCTGCATCTACTAATAAGGACGTGTCCGGTCGTTTGTTTGCGGTTTACATTCGGTAAACGATCGGTTTTGATCCATTGGCTCAGGATAGCCTCTGACACTTGCTCATCATTATTCTATAATAGTTATAGCTTTTACTGTTTTCATATTGTATTTGTTAAAACATAATTTCAATCAGTTGTGGAATTCATTACCGTATTTTGAAAGACCTGCCTCGCAAGTCTGAGCAATGTAGGATTTTTTTGTAAATTTTTCTGATAACTATAAATAATATTAAAAAGAAATTGCTTTCTAAAAATACAGCTGTTCGTGCTTTATACCTAGGTTACTCTGATCCTGGTAACTATGTCAAGGGCTGTTTATAACCCGGGCTTCAATCGTCAAAAGATAGCTGACATCGCGCATTGCTGTGAATGCAGTATTTTTAGCTATCAATGGTGAACATGTAATCGACGCAGCATTGATGCATGCTTTGTCTACGTGACATTTCTACTCATTTAAATCAACCCTTGGCCTCTTCACTTCACATTACAACCAACATGAAATACGAGTATATCCATTCTTTTGTGTGTATATCTCTGTTTATAGTTAACTGTTATTCAAAGTAGCTGCCGCGCCGGTAAATATAATAGTTCATCATGTCAATAGAACTAGACACACTGAAACACAAACTTAGTTACCTACGCAAATTTATTTACGAATAAGTACTTAATCGAATGTTATTCTCTTTCATTACGTTTCGGTAGCTTGTTGTAGTTTTTCATGGAAATGTTATTGTAGCCGGTATACTCTGGTACACGCACCGGTTTCATGATGTTTTCATGATTTTGTTGCTATTTAGCGATTATTTAGCTATTTAGCGAAAACATATAATAGGTACAAGCCTATGTCTAAAAGACAGTTCAAACAAATCCTCAAGCATAAGCATAGGTATATATTACGAGAAGATTTGCAAAGCACACAGTGTAATGGTTGACACAAACATGCATTTGGACATGTTGGCACGACAGCCTACCTACCTACCTACCTACCTACCTACCTACCTACCTACCTACCTAAACAGTTAGCTAAATGATTGTCGACGTGAGGGGACCATTCGGACGACTGGCTAACTACTCCGCAAACCTTGGCTTAATCAATAAGCGGCGGGGACATGCAAAAGTTTTTCATAACGTGATTTTTGAATAATTTTATTGATTTATTTTTGTTTTCGATGGTAAAATTATGATTCTTCTAAGTTCTATTTTGATGCTATGCTATGCTAACGATGACCAAATAAATAACTATACCTACTTTAAGTTATGTTAGGAACGAAATCCTAACTGGACGGATAATTTTGTTGATTTAACTATCAACAAAATTATCCGTCAGAAAACCAAAAATATTTCATCTGTTATTATAAAATTTGATATGAACAATTTTGTCGCTTAGAACGTATGGTATGGTACTTTGATCTTAGTAAAATATACAAGACAGACTTATCGCTCCCGCTTATGTCTTGCGTGGTCTAGGAAATTAGTATATCGCAACAAACTCTGCCAGCCTACCGTTAAATTGCACTCCGCAAATACATTGCAAATACTTCGTGCGCTGGCAACGAAAGGGTAAACAGAGGCGACTCTGCAGAGAAAATTTTCATAAAGTATGTAAATCCTTGAAAACAACATAAAGTGTACAGAGTCAACCTCAATTTGAACCTTCTAATTTACAAGTACCTACCTACCTACATCACTATCATTGGTTACAAAGATTCGATGGTGTATTATCCTATATGCTCCTACTTACATAATCGTTGGTCTTAACCCTATTAAAAAAAAACCACTTGTATATGAAAATCAAGCAAGGGTCGCCTATTGTATTATGTCAGCCCACTTCATCCAACCGCTGCAGCTGGGCAAAAACCTTCCTCTACACGTTTGGACGTAGGGTTTGGACCCTACCCTTAGTTTTAGACTAAAAAAAATTATAAACATTTACCGCTAAATTCAGCGTCTTCAATAGAATTCTGGCTGTGCAGACTATATCGATTGGTGGGCTTCATGCTGGGCGAGCCGTTCGCCGAGGCGCCCACCGCGCCCACCGCGCCCACCGCGCCCAGCGACCGGTAGCCCTCGTCCGACACCTCGGAGCCGTTGTCGGAGGCGCTCTCGGCCGGCGGCGCGGGGGACGCGGCCCGCGGGCTCCGGATCCGCACGCCCTGAGGAGTCGGCACCAGGTGCTGGGACACCACCACTTTAGTTCTCCTATCAGGAGAGGAGGATACCCTCGCAGGGCTGTGGTTCCTGATCCTTCTGCTCGGAGATGGAGCTCGGTCTATATCTCCTAAATACGGCAGACTGGTCGGAGCATCCAGAGTATTGTTCGAGTGGTAGTGCTTCATATCGTTGTAGGGGAGGGATTCGAATCTATCTCGAGTCGGTTCGGGTGTCTTCTCCGTCTTTATGTAGGGGAGGGAAGCGGGGCCTGCGTCGTGACGGGCGTCGTACTGCCTGGACGTGTCGTGTCGGACCGGCGTGTCGTGCCTGGGCGGGCTGTCGGCGGGTCGCTCGTAGGTGACGGTGGCGCCGGCGAGGTCGGCGCGGGGGCGGGCGAGGCGCGCGGACAGCGAGGCGCGGTGCTGTGCGCGACAGCGGCACGGGTCGTGCTTGTCCAGGTAGTGCGCCAGCGTGTCCCAGCCGCCGCCCACGCGCACCATCACGTGCGACCGCAGGATCTAGAACAGAACACGGACCACTCAACATACTCCTACTCACATATCTACTACAGGCCTGCTGTAGCCAGCAGCCTTATTGTCTAACTTGAAATCCATTACCAGAACTTCAAACTGATGTACCAGTTGTAGACCCAGTCAGAATGTTGTCGGTATTGTCTAAGGTATTCAACTGGTCTTCGGTTTCAGCTATTTACACAATACGAAAGTAACAATCGAAGTCCAGGCTAGGTTTGAAATGCCAAACTGAAGCCGATTACGATTACCAGTTGAGTTAGACAATAGAGCCGCAGGTCTGGTACATCGGCTGCGCGGTACAAGCAGGCGAGCCGTACAGGCTGGCCATTGCTTACCATGTGGCTTTGCTTGCCAAAGCAAGCTTTTAGATAGAGTCGCTACACTCTATATACTGTGTCAAAGATATTTTATACACACATACAGAAAAACAGCATCAATGAGTCTTTTTTTTTTACTTTTGGTGGCTTTAGTATCGCGACCATGATAAGATTGATAAGCCTACTGTGATCGCCACTACATTAATAAGTCTCACCTACATTAAAAAGACTCTTATCAATTTCTTGAACCAGATCTCATATTAGTTGAGTTTTGTTGGATGGACAGGTTCGTCATGAATGGAATGAAGTAACTCTAAGCTTTTACTGGCCATAAATACTGTAAACCGGAACGTTTTGTGAGCACTATTCAACCAAATGATGTTGTTTAGAACTAAGAAACCGATAACTATTCGCCAAATAAGACATACGCCTAGCCGTGGGAACACGTCTTTGACTCGTCCGTGGCCTCGGTAGTCCTTTAGAGAGCCTCGTTACCCTCAGTAAGTACGGCGCGGACATCCACCAGACTAAAATGATCCGCGATCATCTCGACCACCTGTCCACACGGACAGGTCCATCTTAAATTGCCCCGAGGCTCTGAGGACCATAATCAAGTGACCCGTGTCATAAACTGTCTGGTTTGAATAAGAGGTCGTTTAGTTCTGGTTTAGAGTTAAGGTCGATTCTAAGTTTGCAATAATATGAATTCGATTTGACCAAACATGGTCTAGTACGGAATGAATCATAGAGCGGTTCCTTACAAAGGAATCGAAGCGTTATGGCTATGACCTTTGGTGCTGTATTGGTGTGAGATGATGGCTGGACCGTTTAAGGTGAGTCTATTTTTAGGGTCGGCGCCATGTGCAGGATGTAGGGCGGTTTTAAGACTCGCTTTAGCTATTAGGTACTTTACTAATGATGTCTATTAATTTCATTTTGTA
>CAWVOY010000203.1:0-27457 GCA_963931895.1 Eupithecia pulchellata | reverse complement strand
CTCGGCCGCGGAACCTCTAGCTTGGTGTCTGGCCGTCCTTTTTCAACCACTGCATCGACACTGGAAAGTACCCGAAAAGCCTGAAAGTGAGTAAAACTCTCACCTTTATTTAAGGGAAAGGGGCAAACGCGACGATATCGATGGATACCGACCGGTGTCAATAATCCTTGCCGTCGCGAAGATCCTTGAGAACGGACTGAGTACACGCCTCACCGAGTACCTCGAGGCCACCGGAGCGCTGTCGGAGCGACAATATGCGTACCGCGCTGGCTGCTCGACCACCTCGCTCACTCGAGAGGTCTTACGGCAAGTGTTAGAGGCTTGTGAGGCGAGACGGCAAGTCGCACTCCTGTGCTGCGACTTATCGAAAGCTTTTGATGTCGCAGACCACAGCGTCCTCGCCTCCAAACTCAACCACTACGGCATACGGGGACCGGCGCACTCGCTCCTTACAGAACTGTTGCGAGACAGGACGCAGGTGGTGGTCGCCGACGGTGGTGAGACGAAGTCTGATCCTCTCGGGACGGTGATGGGTGTCGCGCAGGGATCATCGGTATCCAACATCCTGTTCTCGCTGTTACTGAACGACCTGCCAGAACAAGTGACGGAAGGGGAGGCGTACATGTACGCGGACGATGTGCTGTGGTCGTCAGTGCCCCGTCACTGGACCAGCTCGAGCAGCGGTTGAACGCGGTCGCACGTCAAGTGGTGCTATGGTTTCAGTGGAACGGACTCGCTCTTAATCGTAACAAAACGCACTTCATGCATTTCTGCATTTCTGGGCGTCAGGTTAGAAGCCTATCTGTTACTATTGAAACAGACACCATTAAACAGGTTCCTGCGACCGTGTTCCTGGGATTTGAAATAGACCGTGGCTTAACCTGGGATAAGCACATCAACAGCTTGTGTGCCAGGCTGGGTAGCGCATGTTTTGCTCTCCGCAGACTATCGCGCGTGGTGTCAGCCGACGTAGTCCGAACGTGCTATTTCGCGACAGTTCATTCGCTGCTGCAGTACGGCGCAGAGCTGTGGGGGCGCGCTGCTGATCGGGAGCGCGTCTTCCGCATGCAGAAACGTGCTGTGAGGGCCATCGCGAGATCAGCCTGGGACACGCCGGCGCGGCAATTCTTTGTATCGCTCCAGATCCTTACGTTGCCTTCCATTATCATACTCCAGGTAGTAATGCACGTTAGGCAAAATCTGGAGCGGTTCAAGACGCGCGGAGATCACCACACGCGATGCCACAACACTCGCGGAGCTGGCAAGCTATCTGCGGTGTCTCACAGGCTGGCTAAGTCCGACAGACTCACGCACGTGCTAGCACCCGCCATGTACAACCACCTACCTGGTCATATAGTCACCGCACCTACCCTATCTGCATTTAAGCGAAGATTGAAATTGTGGCTCGTCGAGAAGGCGTTCTACAGTGTTGAAGAATATGTTAGAAAAATTGAATAATTGTTATGATTATTATAAAAAATATTTTTTAATAAAATTTAATTTATAATAGACATATTTTAAGCGATAAGGTTAGTATTTAATTTACTAATGTATTTATTGTTGATTTACTGACGTGTAATATTTTTTACCAATAAATTGATTATTCTGATTATTCTGATTATTCTTTGTAAATGTTTGTGTGATAATTTTAATCTATTGTGTCCATGTTTATATCTATGTTTCAAATTGTATACGTAAAATTGTATGTGTGTCTGTAGCAACAAATAATTTTTTTATCTATCTATCTAAAAGTTTGAGCACCGCCACCTCGAATCCAAAGATGTTGGTTATGCGGTGTGCCCACTTAATATCTAGGCTCCAACGATAATGCCGAGCTAAGGAGCGCCTTTTTCGTAACATGTGCATAACCAGAGGTTAACTAACTAGAAGCGGAGGGCATTCAAGGGGTTAATATGAATTCCGAGCTTTACCGTTCTGTGCAGTATACAGTAGGTATTATATTGGTAATTGACGCCTCTGGTGCGTTTGAAGGTGACAATTTCTACGAATGAATATTTTTAAACTTACGCGATCTGAACACATGATTAGTACTATTTTAACGGGTATTTATCGCGTTTATGTAACTTCATCGTCATTCAGTCATCTCGTGACCACAACAGAGTGCAAACCTGTTGAAACGTCGAGAAAAAAAAAGTTAAATAAACGCGTTAAATACCCGTTAAACTAGTACTAATAATTTCTATGAATACGTTTGAAAGTTACAATTTTTGATACGTTTCAAGGTTACAATTTCTAGAATAGAATATATTATATTATTATTTTTTTATTGTTTATAAATTGAAGTGATTAGGAAATCGATAACACTTTATCTCTTATTTCATAACAATGAACTGTATGAAATTTGATTGGCTGTCTAAGTGCGTATTTTGTAAGCCTAAAGAAATAAAGTTATTGAAATCTGAAAATCTGAATAGACTTTTTTTTGCATACATGATGGTTATAATTATACACGATCTTTATAAGACTGGCACAATCGACTAATTATAGAACTTAACTTCACTACTTAAACTAACTTTACTAAAACATCTATCTATTTAATTATATTGTATTATGTATATCAGTCGTCTAGTACCCATAACACAAGCTCTGCTGAGCTTGGGGCTAGATGGCGTTGTGTAAATTGTCCAGAATTATTTGTTTATTTAAAAGTCTATTTTTCTACAGTCCTGTGTCTTAAAAGTCTTCCGCTTGTATTTTCGCAATTTATAATTTAAAATGACTTGATTTAATCTAATCTTGCGATAGTGTCGTGCTAAGGAGCGCCTTTTTCGTAACCTGTGCATAAATAAAGGTTATCTAACTAGAAGCGAAGGGCATTCTAGGGGTTTATAAACCGTGCTTTACGTACCGATCCTAACTGTTTCAACTTGACAACTTTGACAACGGTTATAGCTACAGAAGGTATAATAAAATCTGAAGTTAAATAGACCAAGATTACGCCCTACTGCTTATACCTTCACATACTTTTAACTATACATATGCCCTTAGGCCCATATGACAAAAAAAAAATAATAAAATAAAATACATAAATATTAACGAAAAAATAAATAAATAAATAAATATTACGAGATATCTCGATATCTCAATATGTATTTATTTATAAGTATATTTATTTTTTCCCTATATAAATAATAAATTTTACGAGATATCTCGTAATATTTATTTATGAGAAAGCTCGTTTTTTGATCTCTTGTAATATTTATTTATTTTTTTCGTTAATATTTATGTATTTTATTTTATTTATTTTTTGTGATATGGGCCTAAGGGCATATGTACCTCTATAGTTAAACGAATGTGAAGATATAAGCAGTATGGCGTAATCTTGGTCTATTTAACTTAAGATTTTAATATATTTTCTGTAGTTAAAACCGTTGTCAAAGTTTAAACAGGTTACATTAAAAAAAAAAGTGTAGGAATGTCTAGGTAGCTTGTTGAAATATATGTTAGTCAGTAGGGTTATCCAGCCATTACTTCAAATATAAACAACACTTTTACTTGCCAACTGCGACATGAATAGTAATGTTATATTATCTGAGGAAAGTAGAGCAACATCAGATATCTTTTGTTACTGAGAATTTACTTACGAAGTACTTTGGACAACAGAGAATACAAAAAGTAGGTGAACATTTGTCCTGCAGTGGGAATCAAACTCACAGTGTCGTACTACGTACTACGATGACAAAGGAAAATAACGATTTGTGAAGGTACTATAATATTATTCTGCGATATGATAGTTTTTATTGGCAGATCGATATATCGTAGATATCGACCTCTGTGGCGCGGTGGGCGAAGGTCCGTCTGCGACGCAGGAGGTTGCGGGTTCGATTCCCGCCATGGGACAAATATTTGTACGATCTGCAGATATTTTTTCAGAATGAACTGGTCATTTTCTATGTATAATAAAAATATCTATGTAATAATATTGTATTATCAGTCATCTAGTACCCATAACACAAGCTCTGCTTAGCTTGGAGCTAGATGATGCTGTGTGGATTGTCCGGCATTATTTTTTATTTTACCCTCATTCTTTGTATTATAAAACCGAAGAAGTGTTGTAACAACCGGGCTGGCATCAGACATCATCAGTTTTGGGTATCTCGAGAACTGATGGCAACGGTCCGCCTTTGCACAGGTATTTACCAAAAAATTTCATATGGATCCCTAATTTTTTTGAAAATTGTCTATAGCCGTTCAACACGGAAAAAAAGATTCTAACGGTAAAGGAATTTTTCAAATCGGTCCTGTACTTTCGGAGCATATTCAATTCAAACAAACTATCAAATATAACCTCTTTATAATATTATTTTAATATATTAGTACCTATATATGTTATTCTAACTTTCCCTCCCCCACCTTTGACGACCTCTGTGGCGCGGTGGGCGAAGGTTAAGGACAAATAGTTGTACGGTCTGCAGATATTTGTTCAGGGTGTTCTGGTCGATTTCCATGTATAATAAAAAAAAACATAAAAAAATATCTCTCTACGTAATAATATTGTATTATGTATAAAAGTCATCTAGTACCCATAACACAAGCTCTGCTTAGCTTGGAGCTAGATGATGCTGTGTGGATTGTCCGGCATTATTTATTTATTTTTTTACCACTCTACATCACCACCACTCTAAATCAACAAAAGGTTGCACCAACCAAATCCAAGTGCTAACTATGCTAACTGAATCTCTTCGTCAATATTTCTCAATTCGTTTGGTAAATATAAAGTTTAGACGATTCATTAATGTAAAGGCTTTGTTATGTTTTCTTCTGTGGGTTGATATTGACACGGAACCGTCGCTCGATAAAAAATGCTGGAATTTTTATTAAGTTTCATTTAGTCCCAGTAAGCAGAGACCCTAGCATGGACGTGGGCATAAGCTTACGAGTACATATACGTTTTCGAGAAACATTGACTTCTTAAAAGAAAAAGGAATCGAATAGATACAAACAGATGTAGCCTTAAAAGTGCGACTAAATATGTCTCATTTTCGTGTGCGTATCCCTTATTGAAGGCATTTCTATGAATGTGTTATTTTCGTGGCGTTTGGTGATGACTTGTTTCCGAGCAAGGTGACTACGGCTACGTTCCGACAAGGACCATTTTTATGTTTTGTGTGATAATTAGTATTCTTTATGGGGTCACCTCGGGATCATTCTCTGTCCTTTATAAGATTCTCTGTCAATTCGTCAAAAAGTTCGGGAAAAAATCAAGATCAGCCCATAATCGAAAAGTATTTAAAAAAAAACATGCAGACGATCATAGAATCTCTTACTTTTTTCTAACTCGGAAAAAAGAGGTTACGTTACGCTTACGAGACTTCTTGATTTAGATAAAGGCCAGCTGTTTATAACCCGAAACAAAGCTATGTCCCAATATGGGACAGAGTGTAGCATAGCGTCTCCCAAAACGGTGGTCTATGGTTAAGCAATAGGTACGTTTTGATATTGAATAAAAACTAGGCCACGACGCCACGACATGGCTGTTTTTGGTCAGGATTTTGTTAACATCGTCAATCGTCTACCCAATTTTTTAACTACATAGATTCTTTTTATATATTTATATTTTTGGTGCAAAACGTACCTATTAGTTTGAGGGTGATCGTTAGTCTTGGCCCGTGATTTTGTTTTGTGGTTTTGTATTTTCCTGCTTTAAACAATGAATAAAACTAAAGGAAAAGTAAATTTCCGCAAATATTAAACCATTTTCATTACCTACGTAAATTTATTTCAGTTCACTGTTATTTTTGGATCATTTGGGAAAATACAACATTTTGGGACATTTCATTTCATTCATTATTCATTTATTGTATTTTTCTTAGTTAATAATGAGACGTGCTATAATCTCAATAAATAACAATAACAATGCAGACTGAAGTCCCAACACAAGACCACATTATCACGTACTCAAGTACAAAAGCAAGTGCAAGTTGAATGCACTCTAGCATAAAACAGGTAGAAAAAAATGCGCACGCGTCTGGTTGTCAAGTGCGGGTCTAGACTAGCCCGAGCCAGCGGAAAAATGGACAGTATAGAGTAGTGTAGATACAGGCTTGTTAGAAACAAATAGGTACTTCGTTTGTGTTTGTTTTTAACAATGTTTTTTGTTCTAACGATGTGTTTGGCTCACAACAACCAACCAACCAACAATGACGTGTTTGTTTCTATCAATGTGATTATGTCTACTAATTCTGTATAACTAAACTAATGGTCAATTGGTGAAAGAAAGAAAGAAAATAACTTCATTCTTAACTTCTATCTCATACCTATAAATATAGTAGACTAGCAGTCCGCCCCGGCTTCGCACGGGTATTTAACAAAATTTTATTTTTCAACTGAACCCTAATTTGAAATACCTATTCTATGTTAATCACAAAAAAAAATTAGGATTCTAATAAGATATTTTCAAATCGGTCCGGTAGTTTCGGAGCCTATTAAATTCAAACAAATAAATCTTTCCTCTCTACAATATTAGTATAGAAAAGAGAAAATAAACTTCCAGTTTTTTTTAACTATAATTTTACGATGAACCCATAACGATCAGCTGTACTCATAAATTATCTATAACAACTATTATCTACTCTATGCATAGAGTATAAAAGTTATAGGATATTTTTATGACGTACAAATAAACGACCTAGCAAGGACGGAGTTGTCCAGTTTTACCTGGAATATAAAGCTCTTTACTCTTTAGAATAAGGTTCAAAATCTTGAAAATACTTTTCAGCACAGCCCTGAAGTGACATATGTGGTGAAAGGATAGTGAGCTTTATGCTGTTGCAATAAGGTCTGTTATATTTTACATGAGGCGTTGACCGTAGGGCTGACCCCGTACAGCAACATACCTTTACGTTTTGCATGTCGGGTAGAGGTTGTTATGCAATATTTTGCGCTAAAGGGATTTTATGATATTTGCTTTTACTTGGGTTGTAACTTTAGATAAGTGCTTTCAATTTAAAAAGGAAATACTATAAGTTAGCTTTTTTTGCCGGTATTTTAGCTGGGTTAGAATATAGTGAATTTTTGTTATATATTTATATATTATAGTTATAAATGTTAAGAATATAATTTTACTGAATCCACACAAAAATAGTAATTTTGTTCCTTAACCTCATTAGAAAATAAAAGACAACCTCCGTGGCGCGGTGAGCGAAGGTACTGTGACGTAGGAGGTTACAGTATCGATTCCCGCCTCGGTACAAATATTTGTACGATCTGTAGATATTTGTTCCAGGTGTTTTGGTCGTTTTCTATATAATATCTATGTATGTATATAATACATATATATTGTATTAAGTATTTTTAATCATTAATACCCAGAGCTCTGCTTAATTTGGGGCTAGATTACACTGTGTGGATTATCTTGCATATTTATTTTATTTTTTATTTATTGGGCGAGCGAGCGCACACAGTTCATTCGATTCCCGGCGCTCGGCGGAGACACACGCGAAACTGTCACCCCGTCCGTGTTACAATAATCACTGTGATTCTGTACAACACCTTTTTATTCGCACACAGCAGCTAAGGTCCAGAACACACGGTGAAACGAAACTGCAACTTCTAGTAACTTTTGAGTTGCATCTGAGTTTCTGGCATAGATTCCGTTGAGAGACCACACATGACGCGACCATGTGACCGTGTGTTCTGGGCCTAAATTGGAAGAAAATGAACAAAATCCCTGACGCCCCGTCATATAATTAAACAATTGTTTTGTAATACTTACATCACATACCCGTCAACGTAAATCAGACTACACTGCGCTATTATTTAATACCGCGTTTCGCAACTAAATCGCTAAATTAGCAGGTTTGAATACGTCAAGCGAGAGTTGTGTTATCTTTATGTTAAAATGCAGTTCAGAATATCTACGAACAGATTTATTATGTTTTGAAACTGTTTTAAACTGTATGTCAGAATAAGTTAGGTATTTTGACGACCTCTGTGGCGGGGTGCGGACGGCCGCAGGTAATTGCGGGTTCGATTTCCGCCTCGGGTCAAATTTTTGTACGATATGCAGATGTTCTGGTCGGGGTGTTCTGGTCGTTTTCTATATATAAAATAAACAGTCTGTATGTCTATTTAATATGTTGCATTATGTATATCAGTCATCAAGTACCCATAATACAAGCTCTGCTTAGCTTGGGGCTAGATGTGGATTGTCTTGCATTATTTAAAGTAAATCAACGAAAAACCCACTGAAATATAAATAAACCTAATCTCCTTCTAAAGTAGATGTTAGAATAGAATAGAATAGAATAGTATATTTATTTTCTCTTGCAAAAGATAATTGTTACAAAGTAATAGCTTATATTAGTTTATAGCTAGTTATCTTGTTTTGCAAGAGACTGGTGCCCGTGAGAGGTTTATAAAAAACCTGTGGTACGGGTCACCAGTGTTGAAGGTACGTTTCCATAGGAACAACGCGAGTAAAGCCGCGGGCTATGAGCCACCATTAACTGTTGAAGTAACCTTGAAATACGTAAAACGTACAAAGTGAAAGTAAAAAGCTTATTTATTAACATTTAATCGCAACGACATCCCTTTGAAGGACTTTGAAATGTCAACCATTCGACATTAATTGTTTATAGAGAACTAGCGGTCCGCCCGGCTTCGCACGGGTATTTAATAAAAAATATTTTTTTCATGCGGAACCCTAATTTTTTTGAAAATATTATATGTTCATCACTGAAAATGTAGGATTCTAATGGTGAAATAATTTTTCAAATCGGTCCAGTAGTTTCGGAGCCTATTCAATTCAAACAAACAATCAAATGTTTCCTCTTTATAATATTATTATAGATAATTGGAAATTACAGAACACCCGTTAGCTCCGTCTTTCTTTAAGCTGAATTACAAAGCTAAGCTTTGGAATGATTTTGATTTTCAGTAATAATTTTAATTTCGAAATTTGTATAGACTTACAAAGACGAAAGTGGTATCAAATAACAGTTATCAGGCTGTACATCTCCAAACAATTTTTCATTACTCGGAAATTAGGTGAGAAGTTGCCTAAGGAGCTGGTTGAAAGTGATACTTTTCAACCCTAGGGAGAATCGTTCTCAACTGACAGCTACTTTTCTATTGAACCATGATAATGGTTGAATATGAAAAATAATGGCTGATGCTACAGAAAAACAAGTACGACAAGTGCGAGTGTAACTCGCGCGCCGAGGGTCTTGAACTTTTGTCGTTTATGTAGGTACGTATATTGACGACCTCTTGGCGCGGTGGGCCAGGGTCCGCTTACGACGCAGAAAGTTGCGGTTTCATTCCCCCCTCGGGACTAATATTTGTACGATCTGCAGATTATTTGTTCGGGTATTGTAGTCCTTTTCTACGGGGAAAGCGGCAGTTCGATCTTCATTTGTTTTCTCGTGTAGAGTTTTGTTTATATTACAATGAGTTCATCTGATTCAGATATGGATTTAACGCCTGATTTCATAAGAGAAGCTAAAGCAGTAGTGGAAAACCTTTTACTTCCTTGTATTCGTATAAAAAGCACAGTGTTTACCTCGGGTGAAATTACCTCATTTAGTCCCTTGAACTATACTTTTTTATAATTGCCGCCCTCGCGGTGCTAATAAGTTACTTCCAACCCTAGGGCTAAACCAAGCAGTGGAATTCTATTCGCTCTTTTTAACATCTCCGCAAAAGGTACTTATAAGTGGAATTTTCAAATACCGATCTCTATTATTCTAATGACGTGGACCTTCAATGACCAGGGTTAGAGGAAAACGTCGTGGGAAACCTAGTTGTGTCCTCACGTCGAGACTGACCATGCCATGACGGTCTTGAACCGCCTTTTCGGGATATTTTAGTAAGTAAACAGGAACATAGGGCTAACTAAAATAAAAAAATCCTACCATTCGCAGCGTGAAAAAAGTGCTAAAATCCGTCTTGTCTCGTTGTTCGTTGCAAGCGCTCCTTTCCCTGTACATACAAATACCTCTCTAGTCTGTACCCTGTACTAACTCGCTGTAACACGTTACATAACGTAACACCGCGCCGGACCCGCGTCAGGACACACCTTTATGCCATTGCGTGTTACGCCCTGTTTTCCTAAATCCCAATCAAAGTTCAAGGTCATTTTGCCCACAGGTTGGTTCTCAGCGTGTGGATGCCGAGGGGGGGCGCTGGCGTCTCCTCGGGGCTCCATCGCGGCGTTGCTTCGGGCGCGGGCCTTCGCCCTCGTGTCACCTCGCGCTATATCCGCGTATAGAGCGCGACCTACTTCGGGTAAGCTTCTGATAGTTTATGATAGCCTGGTACCTGACGAAGCTTGGAGTAGGTTAAAATAGCTCATGCGTTCACTTAAAATTCCTCATTTCTTGTTAGTCTGGTACACAGCTCTATATTTCGGGTAAGCCAAAGAGATGGGTAAGCTCTTGTCATGCTATGCTAGCCTGGTACCTCGCAATGACATTATCGGATTGACTTAAGGGGTAAGAGTACTTTTGTTCACATACCACTAAATATTTATTACGCACGCCTAATGATGTTCGCTTCTGGACAAACCCATTCCATTTAATCTTAAGTACTAAAACTTTGAATAGCTATTAATAGATGTCTCGATCACCCCCTATTAAAAGACAAATCCCCCGAATAAAAATCAAAGACAAACAATCGAATTCTGTTTGTGGCCAAAGCTTCGAAACTCATGCACCGATTACAAAGCAGTTTTTTCCAGATTTTTCGTTGAATTTTTCTATTTTCATAAAACGATGAATGAATGAACACTTTATTCACATCGCTATAAATAAACATTTGATGTTATATTAGCCGTGCGGTGCCGGCATCGAATTTCACCACGCCCACTCTTCCCGTGGGTGACGTAAGATGCGACTAAGGGAGACACACCGAGGGGCGGGCAGCAGCGCCCTCTGCAGAACAACTCCGAACTGCGATCCCCACCTGCATGCCCAGCAATGCCATCTATGGCGCTCATTAGCTCATTAAAATGGAGGGAGGCCTAGAGGTCCAGCAGTGGACTGTTAAGGTTGATGATGTTGATCTTATATTCCAGAGAGCGGTCGCGTCAGCGCGCAATACGAGCGCGCGTGCGCGCGCCCGGGCACGCCTCTACGCCTGGCGGGAGTGTTCGCGGATGGCAGCAAGGCGAAGGCACCGAAATATGCACAGCTGGTCGATCCGCAGGGAAATGTGAGTACCGACCGATCTATACTTATAAGTCAGCGGTTGCTTGTCCACAATCACAAAACCACATCACCATCAACATGGTTGATTTTTGGAACACCCAACAGTCAAAAATTACATACAGCTTAGACTGTTACCTACATGTTTCTAGAAGGGTTTTTACAACAAGGCAATATAAAATTACTTTTGCGTGTTTGGGGGGAGGGGGTCTTTTACCCTAATCACCAGTCATTATGTGGTCCTCCCCCAATCATGGAAATTGTTGTCTTGACTTGACTTCTTCGATATGGCAATATGTGTCTGATTTTAAATTGTTGTCAATGGCAGAATTGAAATTCTGTCACTTTCTTTGTCATCAAATGAGATAGATTATTTGAAAGTAATTCCTTCTAACCACTGTGCCTGCGTAACTGTCATAGTGCATCAAGTTTTTTAGATCATATCACTTTGCTAAAGAACCTAATCTTTATAAACCTAATTTAGGATTTAAGGCTATCTACTCATCTTAAAAAGGTAATCTGGCGATGCTGTATCATACTTGTCTATTCTAACATAGAGGAAAATCTGCGTGCTAGTGGGCAGAAAGCCAACAGCTCGTCGTGTGTCCTATTATTTCCTTTTTGCTAAATATCCTTCAAAGGAACAAAGTGTTCATCAATTATTGAAGGGAATTTCCCGCAGCAAAAGCCTGTATCTTAATAAAGCCCACGAGGAATATCTTGACACAAAGATCTATTGATCCTAAATCCTATTTAAGTCGTTGAGGCTGTTATTACCTTAGCCTTTACGCGGCCATTACACTTTTTGTCCTTTTTTGTTTGACAACCCCAACGATTATTCCTTCGACTATGTTCACGCGAAATTGCACTCTCTAGGTCGTAATATTTCAGTCTAAAATTAGAAGATGCAATGAAGAAAGAAGGTTGAGAATAGGTTGTGGTTTTTGCAACGCAAGGGCAGTGTCCTCAGAGTTCGTATTCTATACAGGGTTGTCATGTCACGATTTTGAAATAGCTTGAGTTGAGAAATGATTTTGAAGTTTTTGTTATTTTTTATTTAATTTTACTTTGTGGTTTTGTTGTCTTCCATACTTTGTTGTTTGTTTACATTGTTGATTTACTCGTAAAATATTGAATTTGAGATAAGATCGTGCAATCCGAACAATGTTCTTAGTTTCGTTATAAAACAAGTTACGACGTAATCTACTCGACTGTTTATGGTTTCCTGGTAAGATATAAAATTTACCATGAAATTCTAAGGTAATAAACAATAGGTTTGATAGGTGTATTAAGTCCAACAATGTCATATTTATGCAGCTTTGATTAAATTTCTCTCATATTTTATTACGTGCTAACTTCAGCCTTTTTCAATAAGCATTTAATGAAATATTTATACGAACGTATGTATATTCAAGCTGATATTTCAATTAATATTTATTTTTGTATGGAAATAAAAAGTAGTTAATTATCAAAAGTCGTAGAACAAACGTCGTTGCTGATGATGCTAGGAACATAGTCACCGAAGATAGCTGGTGTTTTAAAAATAAACCTGTAATTTTCGTCAGGGAAATTTTAAAATTCTAATGGTGAAAGAATTTTTCAAATTGAGCCAGTAGCTTCGGAGCCTATTTCATCCAAACAAACAATCAAATCTTTCCTCTTTATAACATTAGTAATAATTCCATTAAAATATCAAAATAGTAGACGAACCTCATTTCTACGGACATCCTTAATTATGCGAAAAAGAATTCATTCCTTTGTTTTTATTTATGAGTATAATTATGTAAGGTTACATCTTAAGGTCAAACGCATAATAATAACTTGCACAGACCTTTAAATTTTCATTATAGTATATTTTCTTAGCGCAGGGCCGAGTGAATAGCATACCTATACTAGAGCCACCCTGCTTGTAGAATTTTAGTAAAAAAAGCCACTGATATTTCCCTATATAAAAACTATCGTAGTTTGACGAATTCATTATGAATGTAAGCGGGTTAGCCGCACTCACCCTGATGAAGTCCCTCGTTAATGGATGAAACGTTGGTGTTCTTACAACATATAATAGGTTCCTAGTTAACCCGCTTACATTCATAATGAAAGCCACTGACAGGTAAATCAGTTGATAGGGTGAAAACCATTTTTATTATTTATTAGGTTAGCTCTTGCCTACGGCTTCTTTTACTTATAATTTTAGTCTTTTAAATATTATTGTAGGTCGTATTATGTATAATTAAGGTCTTATTTGAATTCTATTGGTCCAAACATAGAGAAAACATTATGAAACTTATAACTACAATGCAAAAAAAGCGGAAAAGCATTTAAAAATTTGTGCCGAAACTGAAATCGAACCCGCAACCGTCTGCGTCGCAGGCGGACCCTCGCGCTTCGCCCACCGAAACAGTGGTCGGCAATAAATGAAAAGTTTTTATTTCAGACAATACTAATCCATAGGTTTACTGTTACTGTTTAATTAAAACTTTTAACAACAATACCAAAGAAAAAAAATAGCATAAATAAAAAAAAACATGGACAAAACTTTAATAAATATAAATAGGTTTAAACCTACGTACACTGATGATTATTTTTTACTCGTATGTAGGTTAAATTAATAATGTTTACATTCAATTTACAGTTTCCAATAAAAAAAAGTATTTTGAATTCATACAGCGTTTGAATAACGGAAATGTATTTTGATAGTGTCAGACAGCTGGGCAGTAAAAAAGTTGTTGAAATCATAAAAGGTAGTGCGTCACTTAAAGGGACATTGTTACGCCAGGCACATACGACCTCTGTATATATATATATATATTTGGTTACATATTATGTAGATAGATATTTTTTATTATACTTAGAAACCAGAACGCCGCGCCCTGAACAAATATCTGCAGATCGTACAAATATATGTCCTGAGGCGGGAATCGGATTCAGATTCAGATTATTTATTGGCAACATAGTTACAGCTCTCATTATAATGGAATCGAACCCGCAACCTCCTGCGTCGTAGGCGAACCTTCGCCCGCCGCGCCGGAGAGGTCGTCAGAGTTAATTAAAATTATAGTAAAACCCTGTCTCTATATTTAATTTTCTAGCTGTAGCTTATTTTAATAAAATAATAAATATAAACTCAGAGCATCTGAGTCCTTAATAAATCTACGAAGGTTTTATAACTTGAGTCCTGACTCATACTTAGCCTTTTACTTTTAATATTCTCACTTCGTAAGCAATGAAAAGTGAACTTCCGTCGCTTACCGTGGGAAAATGTCACTGTCATTTGACAATGACACTGTCAAATTGGATGTAATTTTTCATTTTGCCGTCATTACGCGTAGAAAGTCAGTAAAAGTGTCATTGAAGAGTTTTCGTAGGTCTATAACACTACATAGTTAAAAACAAAACGCTTTCCGCTGTCTGTCTGTTCGTCTTATGTATGCTTAGATCTTTAAGATTTAGATTCAGATTCAATAACTTTATTTCTTTAGGCTTACAAAATAAGCACTTAGACTTTTAAACTACGCAAAGGATTTTAACAATTTTTACTTATTTTAAAAGTAGAATCTTTTTGTAAAATGTAGATAGAAAGCCGTTTTATAATACAACGTGTAACATAATTTATGTACTAATCCTATATGTATAAACTCTTTGATTCTATAAGTATAAAATACAAATTTAATTAATTTAAACTAAAACTAGTACTTACGAGACTTTTAACCTGCCCGGTCAGCTAACAATGAACACCACTGTATTATTATTATTATACCTACACAGATTATTGAAACTTGAACCATGCAAGAGAATCCCTTATCATAAATAAGAATTTGCATAAATGATTTTCAAATTATTTCATAATAGCTGGGTGCCCGCGGTTTCACCCGCGTAACTCCCGATCCCGTAAGATTTTCAAAATAAAAAGTGCTATATTATATTATTCCAGGTCATAAACTATCTGTGTACCAAGTTTCATCAAAATCAGTTTAGTCGTTTTTGCGTGAAAAGTAACAAACATCCATCCATACTTACAAACTTTCGCGTATAATTAATAAGATTAATATCTACCTGACTCGTGTTGGATAGATGAAAATCATCCATCTGTTTTTCTGGGTGGAATAATAAAGTATTTTCTATCTATCAGCTTGAGATAGGTTGAAAAAGCTAAATGCTAAATGTAAGATTGGTAATAAATAACATCATCTGTTACTCAAAAAGTGTAATGATCACTCAAATATCTATACTAAAATTATAAAAAGAATTGACTCTATTGCACTTATTTAAAAATTCTTTCACCATTAAAATCCTAAATTTTCGCTGTTGAACATAGGCTATAGAATATTTTCAAACAATTAGGGATCCACATAAAAATTATATTTTACTTAAATCTTTGTGCAAAGCCGGGGCGGAGCGCTAGTCAGAGATAAAGTACTGGTAACAGAACAGTCATTCACACCTGTCATCACAAAAACATCTGCCCAAACATTCCAAATCTTTATTCCCTCGTCATAAAACTCACAATTAAATAAACCTCGGTGGAATTCAAATTATTATTCGTAAGATAGTTCATAGTCGTATATGGTCACGATTTGATTACCATTGTCTGAGTGGCATAGTTCATTCATATTCCTCGGCCATCGGACACGACCTCGCAAAGATCAAACACCCTGTATATCGAACGCTTAATATTCTGAACCTTAATGCTACGGCATAAGGGTAACGTGGTTACAGATTTCGCAAAACAAAGATGGCGATCGTTATGACCAACTTGACACTTGCTTGCTTAAAAGAGGTCCCATGGGAATTCGTACTCTATCTAGCTTGGAATAGAGATGAGGGAAGATTTCTCCATTGTCTTTTAGGTTGTATTTCGGTCAACTTTGAACTGTAAAAGGTATGCAGACGTGCAGAGTTATTTGACACCCGTTATAGTCACATTACTTATTCTATTTTGAACTATAAAGCATTTTAGTGGAGGTTCAATTCTGTTTGCATTGTTTGGAATTTGTGATTGTTTCTGCAAATTTTTTTTTGAAGCCATGACATGACCTATCTTATTAGACACTAGCGTTTCGCCCCGGCTTCAAACGGGATGACACTCACGTTGGGCAACATTATTGAAGTTATTTATTTAATTAAAAAAATTAAAAAAAGAATATTTTATAGCGTCTTAAATCCTAATCTAAGGGATAAAGTATTCATACGAATTCTTAACTAAACAGGATGGTGAAATGCCTATTTACCTGATTCATAATTTAAAGTCAATAAAATATGAGAATTAAAACATTTTTAATATCCTCCCACACTTACTGGAAAATTTACATGTTTACATGTTGGCAGCACTGGCTAGATTTTGTGCTTAGAGTTTGATTTTTATGTTGATAATAATTTTGCGTCAAATCGAAATAATAAGTTGGTGAAATAAGAAATTTATCTACGAAATGTGATCCGGTGTTTTTTATTGACAAACGCATTGTGATTTTGGCAACATCTGACCACACAAGACGGCGTTTTTAATTTTGTTTTGATTTGTTTATATGATGTTATTAGGTTCGTGTCTATGGGCGTTATGGCGGCGACTGACATACTATTTGAATCATAGACAGTATGTCAGAGTACCGAGTGCTTCTTTTTATTTTTTATGAGACTCCTTCCGAACTTATTCATACTTTCATGATATAGTACTTCTTACTTTCTAATTTTTTTATGATAATCTATACTAATATTATAAAGAGGAAAGATTTGATTGTTTGTTTGTTTGTTTGAATTGAATAGGCTCCGAAACTACTGGACCGATTTGAAAAATTCTTTCACCATTAGAATCCTAAATTTTCCGTGATGAACATATGCTATATTATATTTTCAAAAAAGTTAGGGATCCGCATGAAAAATTCAATAATTGAACCGTGCGCTGTATATTCAACCTCTTTTTCTATTATGGCGCGTCAGAATAGAAAAAGAGGTTGCGCACTGTCCTTGCTTTTTCTCTACGGCCAGTGTCAGTTATGGAGTGTCGAGTCAATGTCAAAAATCCCAATGCTGTTAGAAAAAGTAAGGGATCCGTATGAAAACTGTGAAACCCATCGTGTTATTGTGTATAATTTCTGAAATTTTTGTTTAATACCCGTGCGAAGCCGGGGCGGGCCGCTAGTGGTCAATAAAACCCTTGTAATCATGAAATGAAACTTAGAAACAATAGTTATAATTATAAAAGACTGGTCGCATAGGCTTCCCTTGGCCTATCCCAAAACTCAGTTCATCAACTCCATTGGAATAATGCTCCAACTCCATTGGCCTCACTAGATTTTTTCGAAAATACCTACTTACTTATTATGGCCTTATGGCTTTCATGGTTACATTGAATACATTGTCAAAGTCATTTCGACTGATATTCACGTCAAATAAATAATTTTCTTACATTACTGAAAACACATTGCCGTAATGTAGAAGTCAGGTGAAGTCATTACTGAAATATTATAATAAAAAGCAAAGATTTTATGTAAAGTGCGAAGTTTGCTGAAGTTTTCCTCGACATGGATCACAGAAAACACCATAAAAAATTCCCTCCTTTCAACTGGCTAAAGGACGCTACCATCTACAACCAAAGGTTCGCCAAAGTACCCGTAAATTGGATCCTCGAACATGCAGACGTATTAGTTATCCTCTTTTCTGGCAACGGAACAGACAGAAACGACGTCGTAAAAAAATTCTACACTATCTACGAAACAGTGAAGTTCGAAAACAACATCCCCATAGAAGTCATAAACGTGCCGTTTGATGATACAGAAGAAGCTTTCAAAGATAATTTCAGAGAGCAAGCGAATTGGTTTACTCTTCGATTTGATGATATCCTGGTACCAACACTCAAATATCTCTACGGCATCAGCTGTACACCAAATATTCTCGTCATGAAAACTGACTGCTCTCTTATATCTGTCCACGGGATTTTAGATCTAGAGACGTATGGCAAAAATGCTATATTAACTTGGCTGACGACGCCTTCATCTAAGATGAAGGAAAGATCGTTTATGGAGGATGCTGCGATGTATGGAGATGAGTGGAGGTTCGCTGGATACGTCCATCCTGGAAATATACCTGATGATGAGGAAATAGTACCTAATAATAATGAGTGAGAAGATTATGGCGATAAGGGTTATATTTGTATTTTAAGTAGGATAAATTCGGCCATTAAAATCGTCCTATATAGGTATAAAGAAAAGCGTGTATTTTGTCCTGGAATATAAGATATTTTATGTTAACTATTTTGGAATTAAACATAACTGACAACAAGGCCGTCGATTCAATCAAAAAACAAAATTAAATTTTTGTCCGTGCTCAGCGAAAATGGTTCAAATTGGAGTATGACGAAATTTAATCAAATGATGAATGAAGGCATTCAAAACCAAAATTTGTGTCTAACTCCTGCGAGTTGCTCCGGTGACATTAATTTCATAAAAAAATTCTACCACCAGTAGAAACCAACCATAAGTAAAAAATTATAAGCACACGAAATCTAAGTGTGAATCTAACTTCCTGCGTAGAAGTGCTTTTTCTTGTCGAAGATTGTTGGGGCGTTATTAAAAAAAATGTCTGGTCATTTAGTGCCATGACCAGGTATGTGTTCCATCCTTGTCAAGGGGAGTGCTAACCGTCTCTCCTTTCAATAGACACAGTCATTGAAGTAGATTTATTTGAATACTTGCCATTTGAATCAGAAAATATTACTTGCGCGATCTAGGATTCTCCCCAAAAAATATAGCTTGTAAACAAAACAAGTCACTTTTTGCGTAACAAATAATTTTTTACAATTAATTTAAGTTGATTGTTTGAAATTTTATTGAAAATTATTGACGTATTATTAAGTAATTGCAATTTGAATGTGATATTTGTTGGCTGCGCACGCTAACACCATCTCTTGGTGTTGAGAAAAACTAAGTGACCAGGGATAGCTCAAGGTTATCGATCTCTACTACTGACTCTACAATTCTTAAAACGTATAAAAATGTAGGTACCTTATCGTTCGGTTAAACTTCTTTTTTTTTTAATATTAATTATTAAAAAAATATTATTAAAGTATTTATTTCTAAACCGAACCGTGACACAAGAGTTTTTTATAAGCCCTGAAAATAATGGGAAATATTTTTTTGAATAACAACTGATTAACAAATCGACGAGCAATGTCAAAAGCATGACAAACAAGAGATTAATCGATATATTTGACATCGTGCGTGCTAACCTATTTGCATAATCGATAAAAAGTTTTTGTCATTGGGTTTCATGTGGGCACTGGGACGGCTCTAGGTAGGGGGCAAAACTATTAGTTCATAATACTTCATAAGACAGTAGACTCTATCGAAAAGTGGGATCTTGGCAAAGTCGCGCTATTGCGTTGTTTTAATACAAATGTAAATTATAACGAGTTGATTAAAACAGTAACTTTATAATTACTTACACATGCTTGACATTAGTATGTCATTATTATGCGATGCAGTAGGTTGCGGGAATCGAACCCGCAACGTACTGCGTCGCAGGCAGACCCTCGCCCACCGTGCCAGATGGAAAGTAGCTTGTATCGATATAATTTGAGCCCTGGCTTTAGCTTCTCTATGTAAGGTATTCAGACGTTGTAGTTTTGTATGGGTTTTGCATAGTTGCATAACAACCGCAACCCCGTCCTTAGCCCAACGCGCCCTAGAGGTTGTCGTATATTTGAGTATTGCCCCTACTGTGGTCCCTACACTAAACAAATGTCACTACGCTAGCCTCTTCACACTTTGCACTAAGTCCATCCATGTCATATCCGATGAAGAAACAAACTCGTATTTAAATCTAGATAGACAAAAAATTGCACCATTAATGTTCAAGCCGTTTTTGCAAGCTAACCTGTTTTACCAGGTTTTACTCGCAGGTGGCGTTCGCGATGGGATCTTAGAGTCTAGCAGCTATCCCAAAGGCTTATGTGTGTAAAGGTTACTCTTTCGAATCTTTTTAAACATAAAAATTGTATTTAGATTTAGATAGGCAAAATAAAGATATATTAGACATAAATAAGTGATATAGTATGTATAAAATTGTATTAGATTTTTAGGCTACAAATAAAGTTCTTATTCTACACTATTCTATATATTATGTATAAATCTAGGTAGGTACTAGATTCTTTTTTCATCTGTTAGAAGTGAACAAAAAGATGTTAAAAATAACTTATTATTCCAAGAAGCTAGTAGTACCTATGTCAAAAACTTCTAATTCTTTTTCTGTAGTCATACTTAGGTATGTATGACGTGATCGTGTGAAGCGTGCGAAACGCATGAAAGAGCAAACTATGGAAGGACTACCTACTACGCAGAAAAAAGTGTGACCTGATGTACTAATGAACTTTTGTACCGGAAGGATTAGGAATAAATAAGAGTAAAATCAGAATTCCCGATTCAATGCCTTAGTGGCTCCATCTGTTGTCGAGTAGCGGTACTCGTTAAACCTTAAAAAAGGAAGTATTTAGAAAATATACGTAAATATACTCATATTAAAAAGAGGAAAGTTTTGATTGTTTGTTTGGATCGAAGAGGCTCCGAAACAACTGGGTCGATTTGAAATATTCCTACATTGACGTCGATTCTGTTGTTTTATGAACCCGAACTGAATTTTACGATTTCTAAAGAACAATGGCAGAATTTGGTCTGGACTTTTTTTTGCGTCCATGGATCTGATGTATATGAATCAAATTTAATAAATTTTCTACGATTTTTCAATTATTCACTCCTTCTCGTAAAGGCCGGAGTTATTTTATGATATTTAAAAGCTTATCAAATGATATTCGAATTAGGTACATTCGAAATGTTACCATTTTATTAGTGGTGCGGGTACAATTATTGAATGCAATGTATCATTTGTCTTTGATTTGTCTTTGATAGTGTCATGTTGTCAGCGGTTGTCTGTCAAGACGCCATAGAATCTAGAACGTAGTGGTTTTATTCTCTTTGACAGAATCCTTCCGAGACTTCGGCGTTTTTCATCTCTGCTGTGTTTTGTGTTTATATTTTGGTTTTCTATTTATTTTTACCCGAATTACGGAAGCCACAGGCGACGTATGTATGTAACACCCGAACTGGACTGTTTATGGACTGATTGATACTGCCCTGTGTCTGGCTAGTGCGTGCCCTTATGACTCCGATATTGTTGTTTTGGGTGTTCTGGGCATTTTCTATGTAAAATAAAAAAATATCTATTAATGTAGGTATACCTATATATATTGTTTTAAGTAGGTACCTATATAAGTTATCTAGTAGGAACTCATAACATAACACAACCTTTGCTTAGCTTCGGGCTAGATGATGCTGTGTGGATTGTCCAACATTATTTATTAAAACCCTCAGTTTTTTTGTGTTTACGGGGCAAGTAGGTACATTTTTTTTAATACACGCCCAGCTTTCGTAAACAAGAAGAGAAGTTTAGAATTTGTTTTGCTCATTTTGTTTATCATTTCGAATATATAAGGTGGCGTGGTCTAATTGATAAGACCAAACCCAAGACCAAACCACATTATCCATTTCTTTATGATTTGATTTCAATCTGCGATGTTTTATAGACAAATATTGTTTGACGTTCATTCATAACCAAAAAATTCAAACACTGAAATCTTTTTTTTCCGGCTTTCCCCAAAGAAAATAGTCTCATTTATAGATTCTGGAGCTAACGCCAAATCTTTTAACATTTTTTTCATTACGGGACGCTTCAATTTGATCCCAGACAATTCTTAGTATGGAGACCTGCCATTGTTCTTTCTGAGATAAGTACTTAAAAATTATGGTTTCTCTTGCACTGCTCTTTAAAATGCCTAAACTAATAATAATAATAATATCATTTATTTTCTCTCCACAAGGTTTAGGTACTTAGAAGTAAATCTTACAACGAAAGTACACTGTAGGTATAATAAACCTATATTGTGAGAGGCTGGAGCTTGCTATAGGTTTTTAGAAAAACCTGTAACAGCAAGTCTCCAGGGCCCACACTCCACGGATTAAATATATCTATGTATACTTGGGTCGTTTAAAAACTATACTAATAGGTATTGTACAAACATAGGCACAATTCCATTAAAGCACTTGAAGGTATTAGAATTAAATACTAACCATTTGCTTAAATTATAAGATAATCGGGAAAAAGAAATAAAAATTATAAAAGGTAATAACAACAATAAAAAGATAAAAGGAGTGGGTAAGCACAGACAGCTAAAGACAAGTGTGGTGTGTTGTGTTTGTAGGCATTGTTGTGCAGGGTACTCCTGAGGACACCGATCTCTTAAGAGTCCGGGCGACAGGAGTTACCCGCGTGTGTGTGAGTGTATATGTGTAAGTATTTGAATTTGTGTATGAATGCGTGTGAATTTAAGAAGGTATGTTCAATGTTCCGATCCCATCATCTAACCAGTAGCAGATGAAGATTATGAAAGGGTTGCTAGAAGATTTTCAGTCTCTCGGTAGTCGAGTGTTTTCAACCATTTAGTTACTTCAGTTTTACACCTGTAGCGAGATAGGGGAAAGATATTAAGCATCATGTTGACTTTGTTGTAGATGTAGGGTCCCAAGAAGCAGCTAAATTTATGAGAGCGGCTGGTGTGAAAATTAAGAGCGGTGCAGACCTTACCTTTCCTACGTTTATTTTTAATCAAATCCGGATTATATTCCAGTTGACAGTGTTTCTTAAGGATGGTTTCAAGAAGGAAGGTTTGCCTAACTGAGAGAAGATTCAGTTCCTTGTAGAGCTCAATGGTTGGGTAACGGTAAGGGAGACGTGCACTAACCTTCAACACAGCTCTTTGCGCTCTCTCAAGTTCAAGAAGGTGAGTCTTAGCCGCGCCACCCCAAGAAGTGATGCAGTATCGCAGGACAGAATCACACAACGCTGAGTACACTTCCTGGATAGTTTTGCGATCTGCTACATTCCTTA
The DNA here is from genome assembly GCA_963931895.1 of Eupithecia pulchellata. Classification (NCBI taxonomy): domain Eukaryota; kingdom Metazoa; phylum Arthropoda; class Insecta; order Lepidoptera; family Geometridae; genus Eupithecia; species Eupithecia pulchellata. The sequence goes on along the minus strand of CAWVOY010000203.1, from coordinate 4,361 downwards.
GCCCCTTAAAGACGTATATAAGCTTACGCGTCCTACCAACCAGCGAATCGATTTGCTTTCTGAATGTTAGCGTTTGGTCCAGAATGATTCCCAAATACTTAGTGTGCTCAGCTCTTGAGATGTAAGGACAGGAGCAATCGGGAGTAGCTGCAAGACAGGAATGAGCTCTGATTGAAAAGGAAGAGGGTGGAAGTAGATTTGACCTAAGAGCGAACGTAATGTAGTTAGTCTTTAAGGCGTTTAGTGTAAGGACGTTGCCAGTGAGCCAAGTGCAAACCTTATCAACACCAGCTTGAGCGCTGTTAAAAGTATCCCTCCAGCATTGACCAGTGAAGAGGAGAGCAGTATCGTCGGCGAAGGTGAAGACTTTACCGTTATCCAGACAAGTATTGCATAAATCATTTATGTACACAAGAAACAACGTCGGTCCAAGGATGCTTCCTTGGGGTACACCAAAGGTTACAGGTTGTTCCTCACTCAGCAGCTGGTCAATTTTAACGCGCTGCTTTCGGTCCTTCAGATAATCATCAAAAAGTTTTAGAGTTAGTCCTCTGACTCCGTAGTTTTCGAGCTTCTTCAGCAGGATAGGGATAGAGACCGTGTCGAAAGCCTTTGCCAGGTCACAAAATACTACTAGGCACTTCTTTCTTTCATCTAGATTAGTTATGAGTGCGTTGGTTAACTCATGGACAGCATCGTTCGTTGATTTGGTTTTTCGGAATCCAAATTGACGTGGAGATAGAAGGCTGTTAGATTCCAGGAAGCTGGTGAGTCTGTTGTTCATGAGTCTTTCCAATATCTTTGAGAGGGTAGGCAGAATAGATATTGGCCTGAAGTTGTCGACGCGGTCTGTGTCCCCTCCTTTGTGTATGGGTTTGATGAGAGCTAATTTGAATGCTGTCGGGAATTCACCGGATGCGAAGGCAAGATTACAGATGTGCGTGATGGAAATCGACAGGATATTAGCATACCTCTTCAGTATGGTCCCGGAGATATGATCAAGACCCACCGCACACTCCTGTTTCAGTCCCTTAATCAGCATGCACACTTCGCGCTCGTCAGTTGGGAGTAGAACTAGCGAAGATAAAGGTGGGTTGTGGTTAAGAGTGGAGTCGGCAGAAGTGTCGATGTTCATATTTGCATTCATCATCTTTTCAGCTAGTTTCCTACCGACAGTTGAGAAATAACAGTTAACTTCATTTATACCCTCAACTTTATCTCCCTGAGCTATTAAATTTGTCGAGTAGTCAGCCGTTTTACTTCTTCCACTAATGCTGTTTATAACCTGCCAGAGCTTCTTCTTGTTACCTTTAGCATTTTCGATTTCCATCTTTTCAAAATTTCGCTTAGCCTTTTTAATCATGGAAGTGCAATAATTGCGGTATCTCTTATAGGTGGTTTTAAGTATCTCGTTATCAGGGTCTTTTTTAAGTTTCTTATGAAGATTGTCTCGATTTCTCATACAACGTAGGAGGCCATTATTAATCCAGGGTTTGATGATCTTTTTACGTTTAGGTACATTCCTTTTACACGTGTTTTGTGAGATTGCCGAGGATATCCGTTCAGTGAATAAGTTAGTTGCCATATTTACATCTGAGCAATCGAGTATTGTCTGAAAGCTAATGTTTTTAATCGCAGAATCTAGTCCATTGTAGTCTATACGAGAGCTTACTTGGGGGAAAAAGTTAAGTTTTGATCGTTGTGCAATACTGAGTGCAACACACTCATGGTCAGTTATAGAAGATTGTATGTGAAAACAGGTAGCTTCAAAGTTTGTTTTCAACATCATATGATCGAGACACACGAGGCCTCGGGTCGGGAATATATGTCCTGACAGAATACCATGGGAGGCCAACATGTTTAGATAGTCATTCAAACGTTTGTCCGCAGAACCTGATGCTATGTTAATATTAATATCGCCACATAATATTATGTTTTTATAGCTTGACAAGTTTGTCAACGCATTGTCTATGCTATGTATAAAATTTGTAGTGTCAGATTTACTAGGGGAGCGGTAGATTCCCAATATGCAGGTTTCTTTATTTAGTTTAAGAAGCAGGCAGTTCGCATCACTAACGTCCAGTTCCTCAAATGTTAAGTCGAGATGTTTTTTGTAGTATATAACTACCCCCTCGTTTTGTGATCTATTAAGATAGGTCTGGACATAATTATAGCCGTCTAATAATGGAATAAATTTGGTAGTGGGAAGCCAACATTCAGATAACACAATCACATCCCAGTAAATTTTGGATCGGGTGATAAGGGAGGTAAAACTATCCAGGTTACAAGATATGCTACGTATATTCTGGGAAATTAAGTTAAGCTTAGGCAAATTATTTTTAGTTACGTATTTCGTTAAGTCTTCGATGTCACATTGTACCGCATTTGCAACAGATAATGAATCCAGCGCTAAGTTAATACTTTCAATATTACTTTGTATTACCATAATTATTTAATAATGGAAAATGTCAGATCCCTACTCATGAGGGATAACGGAATAGTATGTAGGATTGGGAGGTATATACTTAGGCTAATATATCTGCTGAATAAGGGCAATGTAGCATAGTTATGCTTGGAGATGTGGCGTGAAGTAACCAAAGAATGTTGCAGGTAAAACCCAGAGCCATAATCAGTTAGGTACAGAGTTGGGGTATGAACATGAACAGTATTTGTGGTGTGTTTAAATAATGTTAGTGGGTGTGTGTTGGTAATCAGCTGTCTGTAATTAATGCTATGTACAAAAATAGATATTAAGTATAGTTTAAGGGTTTTATAAGAAATGTAGGTACAATTATCATGCAAACTAAGAATTAATAATTGAAATAGTTTAGGAAAACAAATATTATAAGAACAAGCTAGTCATTGCGAAGTTATTCTAATCAAATCCTCTTCGGAGTCAACTCGAGCTGGCAACATGTTATCTTGCTTTTTTACCAGAATTTTACCATAAGATGTCCAGGCGGCGACCAGTTTCTTATTCTTGACAAACTCACGCGCTTGGTAAAATAACTGACGAGCTTTACTCGTGAGTGATTCTGATATAAAAATAGTCCGCGGGGGACCCGGCAAATTAATAAGCGTAGTGCTAAAAGGCTGTTCCTTGTTATCGCGTCTAGATTTGGAGGTGTTCTTGTAGCCTGCGATGAAGGCTTCCTTTCGGCTGGAGCATGTAAAGTCCACAACTATGGTATCATTCTTAGCACGATATATATCTTTCACCTCTGATGCTAGAACTGGAGAATCTAGTTTTAAGGCAGTTCCTATATCAGTGACGATGTTAGTAATTAATTGCTTATTTTCCTGGTTTTGTTTCGGTATATTTCGTATCTCAAGGGTAGTGCAGCGGGACTGCTTCTCAAGTATTTCTAGCTTCTTTTCCAGTGAAGAGATACGAGTCTTGCATTCCTTGTTCTCATTTTCCAATAATGAGGTTCTCTCTGAGACTTCATCGTACTTGGTCTTGAAAAATTCGACCGATTTTTGGATATCTCTATTTTGTTCGATGATTGTACCGAGTGCCGAGGTTAATGACTCTAGTTTGTTATTCTGTATTGTAGTGAAATCCGCAAACATTGTTTTCAATTGTTCAATATCTGCTGCTTGAGTAGGCGAAGTAATATCGCCGAAGACTCGCTTATGCCGCTTCGCCGTGTTTAGATAAATATCCGAGTTTTCAACTTCGTCGGTAATTTTAGAGTTTATGGCCGAGTCAGAGCTATAGTGATGAAAAGGAGGTGTTTTGAGGCTTTTCCCCAAGCTGGGTGGCGTTCTTTCAAGCTGGTTCATTGTTTTAGAGAAGTACAGCCAGGTAAACTAGAACGTGTTTGTTCTCATAATAAATATTTTTCCTATAAATGGGTTAAAGAGTCCATCCATTTGCAGCGAAGTCGTTTAGATATTGAAATCGTACCAGTTTTGTTTTGTTTTTTTTTTTGTTTTGTAGTATCAAACACGTGTGTACGACTTCTCTGTACCCTGCTGTTGTTGGAGTAAAAAGCATTAAGCATTAACTATTTATAAAAAATCAGGGATCCGTATGAAAACTTCAACCCAATGTGCATGTATGTGTAACAATTTATATTATTTTAGTTAAATACCCTTGCCACCCCTTGCGAAGCTGGGGCTGACAGCTAGTTCTCAATAAATGCCCCGATACTTTCATAGTACCTACAAGAAAGTCAATCAGCAAAGTTCAATCACATCACACCGGCACCTAACATTAGCTGAAAGAAAACCAATATGTCCAGGATTAGTCTGGAATACCTGAACGTGCCTCCCCATAAACACGTGGAATGCCGCGTGTCTCTGAATTCATTAATAGGTCATCGCACACTGGTAACACTTTGACTGCTGCATGATAG
>CAWVOY010000202.1:0-32458 GCA_963931895.1 Eupithecia pulchellata | reverse complement strand
CAAACAAGGATGCTAACGGCATGCGTAGCCCCGCCTTTAAAACTCAATCGCTTAGAGGGCCTTGAGCTACGGCCCTACACATGCCTCCCACCGTTTGTACATGCCAAAACAGTTTTCGAAATTTATTTAGGTTTTATACACTTAGAAATATTTTATATGTTACATGCATAATATAATGTATGTAACATGCATAATATGTAAACATTAACACTGATAATTTTTGAGATTTCTAATATGATATCGTAAATAAATACAATTTTTTGCGGCCCTACGATGGTATAAATTGATTATCGTACTTCGATAATCAGTAGGTATAGGTATCGTGTCATTGCCGTCGCGTCGTCGGTCGTCATAGTGTGGTTTTCATGAGATAAAAGGTAAGGTTACCTAGATAGGCATACCTTATCTCGAGTGTTCGCTTTGACGGAAAATGTCGTCCCTTATCCCTAGGTACGAGCTGATAAACAGGAAAATAAGTACCTACCTACATTCTATTAAATATTAAATTATTTGGCCATTAAGGCTTTATACGAGTAAGTTATGCAATTGCAATACGAATGGAAGCGTGGGCATTTGAGTTATAGATGCCTAAACTTTGTACCAGCGCGCTGGTTGTCTACACTTTAACATGGGAAATACATTGTCTTTCATAATTTCTCTCGTTATAAGCTTACTAACCTACATACAATAACCCTTTTGACCAGCAGCGACAATTAGGCAGGCCACTTGACTGGGCTAGGTGCAGGCAATGGAACCTTGCAGATGGTACCGTGACGCGCTGCTTATCGCGCGCCGCGGTGCGAGGTCACGCGCTGCGCTACACACAACAGAACACGAGGCCTGCCTTGTTTTGTCTAACACACTAATAAGGCCCTGATTTGGTGCCACTGCGCTGCTTATTGACTATCAATAAGCGATTCACAATAGGACATTTAGTTTTGCATACCGGGAGCCGTTGTGTATTTTAGTTCTCAATTAATTGTATGAATTTTATAAATTGGGGAGTTGGGCTTGCGCTCTATTTAATTATCCGAGGTAAATAAACCAATATATTATTCTCGTTGCATACATAGTGCACACCTTGAAAATGTAAATACACATACACATCCACGTATACAGCGCATTACTATTGCGGTTTAGAACTTTGGTCAGGAAAAATGTTCCTGACCAAAGTAATTCATAATTCTCCTCAGCTGCTATGTTAACCACGACGACGTCGTCGCTCTCACGGATCTAGATAAGGTCACGGGAACGGGAAGTCAAGTTGTAGCGCGATTTTAAACGACGAGTTTTTATATGTAGGTACTCACTACTCACTAAGATCATTCAGATTTTAATGCCGAGACGGAAAGTATTAAACAATCACAAAATGATGTACAATATTTTAGTGCTAAGCATGTTGTCTGGAATAATGTGAGTATTAATAAGACTGCATAGGGGCTAGATGCTGCTGTGTGGAGGGTTGAATTGGTTTTGAAGAGGTGAAATTTATATCAGAAAAAGTGAATCCAGTGGTTGGCACAAACGATAAAATTAGTCAGCACGTAATGATACTTTGAGCAGCCTATTTAATATTTCTGCAGCACTAAATCGTGATACAGATTTCATATAATAGGGAACGCTATGAAATAATTTTCAGTCATACTATAGTGTTGTTTAGATACCTACGTGAGGCTCGGAACTCCAGGTGAAATTTGGTACACCTGATAAAATACAAGTTACGAAGTTTGTGGACCAACTCAAGAATATCAGGCTGCAAGAAGCGGTAGACAAGTTGCGTTGGGACATCAATTCATAGGTTATCGGGAGACGAATAGAGGGAAAAAGTCAACGATCACATTTAATTCCGGCAACTTGTTCTACTACCGCATACCGGGAGGGGAGGGCGACCAGCCATACCGACCGGGGGTGAGGTTTCTTGTCCACAAGTCCCTCGCCTAAACCAAAACATTGTAAAGTGGATGTCATGTACGACATTTCCAAGGACATGCATGCCTCGAGAACACACTACACTGTTGTGAGGGAGGACTTCATCGCACGCACAGCTAGGCGTACCGAACTGAGAGTAGGTAGGTACCAAAAGGGTAAGCAAGCATGTTATACTGTTTTCTAAACAAACAAATAAAAGTTCTTTCTTTAATTGATTTCATCACCAATCCTGGTCCTGCCTATACACAGTTTGTGTTGTTTATTGAAGCTAGTTAGAGAGAGTGGCGAGTGTTCGAGTGTTCGAGTGTGTGGAGTTACCTGTATGATGAGCGGGCGGAAGGCGTGGATGGTCTCGTCGCTCACGTGCGAGGGGAACACGTCCAGGTCGAAATCAATGATCGCGCACTTCGACGAGTTGCAGAAGTTCGACACCTGTGACATTAAACATGAGGGATTTTAGGAAACTATGCTACAAAGTGGAGGTTGCGGGTTCGATTCCGCCTCGGGACAAATATTTGTACGATCTGCAGATATTTGTTCAGGGGTTCTGGTCGTTTCCTATGTATAATAAAAAAATATCTATCTACTTAATATTATTGTATTACGTATATCAGTCATCTAGTACCCATAACACAAGCTCTGCTTAGCTTGGGGCTAGATGATGCTGTGTGGATTGTCCGGCATTATTTATTTATAAAAAAAAAAAAAGTTAATTACTCAAAACATAAAACAATATTTTATTCGAAAGTTTGTTCCACTGGCTACCTTTTTTATTATCTCTATATTAATCTAGCTGGCCAAGCCAATAAATATAAGGCGCAATAGGCTATACCTAATTAATTAAAGCTTGAATATCCACACAGCAGCCCAAAGTTATTATAGCTTGTTTTATAATAAATTAAAAATAACCATAAAACCCTACATAATATCGTACAAACATTTGTCCCGAGGCGGGAATCGAACCCCATGCGTCGCAGCCGACCTTCGCCCACCGCGCAAGTAAACAATAGTTTTTTATATTTAAAAAGTAAAAAGTAAAGTTACAATGAGCAGCGAGGCTGGCTTGAGTCCTAGGTTGTAGAGCAGTATGGTGTAGGGCAGGCTCGCGTGGTCCTGCACGAAGCTGACGGCCATGGCGTGGTCGTCCCCGCGCGCGTGCGTCAGCAGCACGGGCGTGGTGGTGTTGTGCCAGCGCGGCGCCGGCGCGCCCTCCAGCCCCAGCAGCGCCGCGTACCGCTCCTCCCCCGCCGCATCCCCCGCACCACCCGCCGCACCACCCTCCGCCGCGCGCAGGCTATCCTGCACCGACACAGATGCCTGAACACAACAACTAAACTGAACCGACACACTACTCCCACCTCTACTACATACCTTCCTGCGTATAACTACCTGGGTAAATTGAGTCTACCGGATTGGGGTTTTAAACTGTATTGAAAGCCGTGCTTAGTTCATCTAGGTGCACCAAGTCTACCGTGGTGCGTAGCACTTAATGCACCCAGGTGAATTAAGTCTACCGGGTGGGTGTACTTTGTTTACCCAGGTGCATTAGGTCTACCCTGCGTAGCACTTAATTCACCCAGGTGATCAACTTCAGGTAAATAAATTCTACCTGGCCATATTTACTAGGTACATTAACAGTGATTATTTATCATTATCAATCACTGATGGTGTGGTTGCAATGTCATGTCAACATTAGCTTTTTTAAAATACCTGGAAGTCCTTGATGTGCTGATGTGTCTGTGATACAATGCTTTGAATAGACTGGGGCGGCTGCGAGTGGAAAACTATCAGAAATAAACTGATTATGAACACTGATGACGAGAACAGGAGGAAATTTTTCGTTTTCATGTTGCTAGTCACATTATCACTGATATCCTCTTACGACTTCCATTTTAGAGGCAATTTAAAAAAACATAACAAAGAAACATTGCTTGAGTGACAAAATATAAAGTCGCTAGGTGTGCCAACACTAGTAAGTATTTTATTAGGTTAGTTTATGACTTCAGGGAAACCCTTAGCCAGAAAGAAGCCTGTCGCTAGTGCGTTCCGTTATACGAAAAAAATCGTTTTTGTCAACGCTTCTGATACCGGCCGTATACAAATAAAATACGGCTTTGAAATGTCTGCCGTATGCCGTATTCTTGACGATTTACCCACCCGAAAGCCGTATAATACGGCAATTGCCGTAGCCGGAACAACACTGCATGGAATTTTGAACAACCAAACCAACCAAACCAACCAAGTACCAACCAATTCGTCAGAGAAAGAGAGAGTCAGTGTAATACTCAGACTAAGGAAGACTTGAAATACCTACGAAAAAAACGTGCATACCTAAAGTTAGTCTGGCACAAAGATGGCGGCTTGCCGTAGAGTTGCGCGTATTTTAACATTGAATATCGATAAGTAAGTAATTGAGTTGCACGGAGTTGAATTCAAAATTTTCGAATATGAGTAAGTAGAAGAATAAGTATCTTTAAGCTCTGTTCAGTTTTATTAAGGTTTCTATACCTACGTGATCCGTAACGGGTCATTAGCATTACATTACCCTCCGTCCTATCGTCTAGAATGAATACAAAATACAGGTGTTCCGTTCCCCTGAAACATTTTCAATAAGAGTTTATATAAACAATGTTTCATACAATACAATATTCCCCTACAAAGAATGTGTCGATTGTATAATGAAGTAGCGAAATCCAATGACGTAGGTAGATATTTTTGATAAAAACCATTATAGATTTAAGCGTAGTATAAAAAGATCTTGTAAAGCTATTATTTATTTGTATAACTAAGTTGATATTTTATGTCTTTTTTCTCTTTATTTATGTAATTTTATTATTAATGCATGCAACATTATTGATTTTCTCTGTGTTCACATAATTGATTTCAATCTAGATCAGAATTGTAAATACCATAAGTTTAATGTAAGTAATTTGATTGTTATCTGATTTGTGAATGAATAAATAAAATAAATAAAAATAAATAAACGTGTAAACGTTGTACCTTGATGGCGTGTGTGGAAGAGTCTTAGACAATCACTGACCTATCAAGCCCATTCCATCAAAAATTCTGTCCCTGGCACTACACCTTTGAATCTTGGTTCGCGGTGCCTGTCCCTTGTTACGGCTGGCGGAGGCTGCACTCCCTTCGCGCCTCCGGCTTATTATATACACTCTAGGGGCGCCACGCACAAGACCACGTGGAGTCGGGGTACTCTGTGTCGGATCCGCCACTCAAATTGAACTTAATCAACTCTTCCCGGAATGCTCTGTAAAGTTTTTATATTGTTTCTGCATCCATATTTAACGACACACTTTGACCTCTAGCACCGAGGTCATTGAACTTTGGGGTCAAACCGCTGAACCAAACTTGCACTCCTAGTGACCCTCTTAACGATTCCACAAGCTAAAAAACATTTGTTAAAACATCATTCGAAATTTTTCTAAGTCTGAACGACATACTTTGACCTCTAGCGCCGAGGTCATTGAACTTTGGGGTGGATCACCTGAACCAAAGTTGGACCCCTAGTAACCCTCTTTACGTAGCCAAAAAAAAAAATACATGTTATATACATATAAATACATATAATATACATAAAAAAATTCGTCGAAAATTTTCTAAGTCCTGCGTCCCGTAAACGCCACCCCAACCAATTTTTTTTATTTTTGTGTTTTTGGTACTGCGTCGATGAAATAATTCGTTATCGATAATCGATGTTTTCAAAATACCGAACCCTAACTCTATTTACTATGACGAATAATTTTCTCCTAAAATCACATAATATTCATAGTAAAACATTAAATGAATAAAGAAAAGCAAGCGGATCTTTATAAACTTTCCCACAAACAGCAAAATGTTTTAAAATAATATAAAATGTAAGAAATTTTGAATGAATTCGGTACCTTTCCCATGCAACGTTATATTTTGATGTTTTTTGTTGATTTTCATGCGACAGCCAAACACTCTGCACATACACTTATAAAATGCATTATTCTCCAAGTTTGCACACTATAAAAAAGCATAATTATCGCCTATTAACTCTAAATTTCCTTCATTTTCGAATAAAAACAAGTCCGGATGACAACTGATGTACTTGTTGTTTACGTTGACAAAACATGGCGACCGGCCGCAGGGGGTGAGGGGTGAGGTATTTTGTGACGTCACCAAAACAATGTTGCCATTTTCAGTCATGATCAAACTGCTGTTGTCCTTTTTTACTCATGATTATCTTCATTAGTCAAAAAGAGATGCCGATATGTCAGTAACTCTGCTGTCGAAATACATCACACTTCTATAACTAACTGTTCGTAACAAGTTCGTATAGATGTTTATGCCAGATCTATATTCCTCTATAATCTAAGGTGTAATATCGCTCGCACCTCAGACGAAGGAATAAATAGACGTGAAATACCTACGAAAAAAACGTGCATACCTAAAGTTAGTCTGGCACAAAAATGGCGGCCTGCCGTAGAGTTGCGCGTATTTTAACATTTAATATCGATAAGTAAGTAATTGAGTTGCACGGAGTTGAATTCTAAATTTTCAAATATGAGTAAGTAGAAGAATAATTACCTTTAAGCTCTGTTCAGTTTTGTTAAGGTTTCTATACCCACGTGATCCGTAACGGGTCATTAGCATTCCATTACGTTCCGTCCTATGGTCTAAAAACGTGCTACTACAATAGATTTCATCAAGTTCAATAAAAAACGCTAATTACTACGTACAGTACAGCTCAATTCAGTTAATATTAACACTGCAACTTCCCCAAGCTTTGGCTGGCACTCAATTCAAAGGCGACCAAAAAGCCGAAGCTGCGGAGGTGAGCAGTGGTGCCTGTCCCTTGTTACGCAATGGCGGAGAGGCTGCACTTCCTTCGCGCCTCCGGCTTATTATATACACTCTAGGGGCACCACGCACAAGACCACGTGGAGTCGGGGTACTCTGTGTCGGATCCGCCACTCAAACTGAACCTAATTAACTCTTCCCGGAATGCTCTGTAAAGTTTTTATATTGTTTCTACATCCATATTTAACGACACACTTTGACCTCTAGCACCGAGGTCATTGAACTTTGGGGTCAAACCAAAGTTGCACCCCTAGTGACCCTCTTAACGATGCCACAAGAAAAAACATTTGTTATAAATATGCCTAAAAACATCTTTCGAAAGTCTTTTTCGCCTTGAAACTGAACGACATACTTTGACCTCTAGCGCCGAGGTCATTGAACTTTGGGGTGGATCACCTGAACCAAAGTTGCACCCCTAGTGACCCTCTTTACGTAGCCATAAAAAAAAATACATGTTATATATACATAAAAAATTTCGTCGAAAATTTTCGAAGTCCTGCGTCCCGTAAACTCCACCCTAACCTAAAATTCTGTCCCTTTGAATCTTGATTAGCTTGGTTCAAAGTTGCTGACGCTGCTGTGAAGGATTTATTTTTATTTTTGTGTTATTGGTACTGCGTCGATGAAATAATTTGTTATCGATAATCGATGTTTTGAAAATACCGAACCCTAACTCTATTTACTATGACGAATAATTTTCTCCTAAAATCACATAATATTCATAGTAAAACATTAAATGAATAAAGAAAAGCAAGCGGATCTTTATAAACTTTCCCACAAACAGCAAAATGTTTGAAAAGAATAGTAAATGTAAGATATTTTGAATGAATTCGGTACCTTTCCCATGCAACGTTATATTTTGATGTTTTTGTTGATTTTCATGCGACAGCCAAACACTCTGCACATACACTTATAAAATGCATTATTCTCCAAGTTTGCACACTATAAAAAAGCATAATTATCGCCTATTTACTCTAAATTTCTTTCATTTTCGAATATAAACAAGTCCGGATGACAACTGATGTACTTGTTGTTGATGGACACAAACCATGGCGACCGGCCGCAAAGAGGTATTTTGTGACGTCACCAAGATAATGTTGTCATGATTAAACTACTGTTGTCCTTTTTTACTCATGATTATCTTCATTAGTCAAAAAGAGATGCCGATATGTCAGTAACTCTGCTGTCGAAATACATCGCACTTCTATAACTAACGGTTTGTATAGATGTTTATGCCAAGTCTTCCTTAGTCTATGGCTCGCACCCACCGCACCGAAGGTAATCCGCCGCGTCTGCGCGAGCGCGGGAGGATGAATGGTACTTGACATGACATTGACAGAATTAGTGTATCGAAGTGGAGGAGGGAGGGTTCCTTGGAGGGAGGCAAATATAATGTACAGAGCGTATTGTACCTAGCTGATACTATCAAGTTCAATAAGAAACGCTAATTACTACGAACATTACCTACAGCTCAATTCAGTTAATATTAACACAGCAACTTCCCCAAGCTTTGGCTGAAATGAAATGAAATGATTTATTAAAATAGAACAGCAAGTTTACAGACATAAGTATAACCTAGTGAGTAAATGCGATCCATTTCTTGTCATATACTTAAATTAAGTGGTAAAATATAAAAATACATACATTGTTTACTAATTATCATTAATATAATTATTAGTCACAAACTTATTTATTATTAACTAGGTGCTTTCACCTAGTTCATTTTATATGGTCCAGTATTACTATCGATGAGATTGCTATAGTCATTGTTTAAGAATTCTTTAACATTATAAATAGTTTTTTCCAGTAGTAGAGCCTTTACTTTATTTAAGTATGATTGATTGTTTTCCGTCTGTCTAATGAAAAGAGGTAGTTTGTTAAATAGTTTGGATCCTATAATAGTTGGGAGTTTTTTAGAGAAATGTAGTCTGTGATTATTTGGTTTTAAATACATTGGATGTCGATTTGTGCGTTTATTATCGTGTCCTCTTAACTTGAACTGGTTCATATTTTGCCGCACATATTTAAGAACTTCAAAAATGTATACAGCTGCTGATGTTAGTATACCCAGTGTTTTAAAGTGCTCCCTACAAGTGTCTCTATATTTTGCTTTCACTAGTGTTCTGATCGCTCTCTTTTGCAGTTTCAGAAGTCTTTCACTGTCCGTCGAGTTGCCGTGCATAATAATTCCATTATGACATGGTAGAGTGTACATAAGCATAATATATTATTTCTTTTAGATTTTGTTCAGTGGTTATAGGTTGTAGCTGTTTTAATGCATATATTCCCTTAGCCATCTTTTTGCATGTCGTGTCTATTTGTTGTTTCCATGTCAGGGCCGGGTCTAGTTCAAAACCTAATAACTTTGTAGCTCTTGAAGTGGTAATTGATTTTCCGCTACTTAATGGTACATTTACTGTAGGCTTTAGGGCTGATTGTGTATTAAAGATCATAATGCTTGTTTTTTCTTTATTAAGCGTAAGTCCATTAATTTTAAACCACTGACTTATTATGTTAATTGTTTCGTTAATTTTCAGTAGCAGTTCTGTGTCGGAATCAGCGGAAATTATTACTGTGGTATCATCAGCATACTGTATAATTTTGCCTGATATTTTTATATAAGATATATCGTTCATAAATATCAAAAAAAGCGTATTTCCTAACGCCGATCCTTGCGGAACACCTAATTTTATTGTTTTTGCGTTTGATCTCATTTTTTTGTCATTTATTTTGATCTCAATTGTTTGTTCTCTTTCTTCTAGATAAGACTTAATGAGATTTTGAGCTTGTCCTCTTATTCCATAGTATGCCAGCTTTTCCAGAAGAAGCTGGTGACTGACATAATCAAATGCCTTAGAAAGGTCTAGGAATATACCTGCGACTTTTTTCTTATTTTCTAGACATTCTGCTATATTCGTCACAAAGCTTTGCATCGCGGATATTGTTGACTTTCCCGGCCTATATGCATGCTGACATTCAGATAACAGGTTGTTACTTATCAAATGGTCCATGATGGAATCGGACATGATAGACTCTATAAGTTTCGAGAGAGTAGGGACCAGGGTAATCGGCCTATAATTCCCAACATCCTCAGTTTCACCTTTACCTTTGTATAATGGCGTAAGTCTAGACATCTTTAGCATTTTAGGGTATGTGTTCGATTTAATAACATTGTTGATAGGATAACAGAAGTGGTCACCTAATACCGAAAACATTTGGTATAAAAAGGCACCTGATATGTCAAACAGGTCTTTGGTATGTGATTTGCGTATTTTTAAGGCAGCTAATTTCATAATTTCTATATTTGATCGGCACTTAAATTCAAGTTCTGACGGTTCTGCAAGCAAATTGCTCAAGAAGCCCAAGGATTGTTCAATATCTGGTTTATTTTTCGTTAACAACTTGTTACTAATATTTATGAAGTGATTGTTTATGTAGTTAGGGACATCTTTATCGGATATTTTTTTATTAGTCACACTGTCTACTAAATTCCAGTGCCATTCAAGTATATTTTTGTTTGTCTCTTCTTTAATTATTGACCATACTTCTTTTTTTGGGTTTTTTGCGTTATTGATACGCTGCTCTACATAGGTCTTTTTACTTGCTAGAATCGATGCGTTACGGAATTTAATTTTTTTATCTATAAGTGAATTTATACTTGTAATTTCTGGATACTGTCTAAGGAATTGATAGAAATAATTGATATCTAGCTGTGTTTTTATTATCTCATTTCCAATCCAAGAGTATTTTTTTATAGTCTTTAATTTGACAATTTTTTTCGGTAGGTGTAAATCCATGTTGTATGTTAATTTTGATAGAAAATTATCCACAGTTTTTTCATTATAGTTGCAAAAAAAATTTAGTAGGAAAGTAGAGCGCTAAAAAAGCTTTCTATTCGTTGCGGACATACACAGCGCTTTTCTACATCCCTAGTTCTTGTAATTGGGTTCCTTTTCATCGAAATTGTAGCAATTTGCGCATCGTGATCTGAAACGCCGGTTGCAAGTGGTTCCATCCACCCTGATCAAATTGGATTCTATGTTCGTTACAAAGCAGTCAATTGATGTCTTAGTTTGATTTTGGATTCGCGTGGCAAAATCAACAATGTTTACAAAACCGTTAGGTGACATAATATCAATCAGTTCAGTTTTTTGCGATGATTTCTTACAGAAATCGACATTCCAATCTCCCAAAAGAACAGTTTTTCTATCAGGAAAACCGGCTAAAAAATCAAACATTTTACTTAAAATGTCAGTCAAAATTTCAAAATTTCCCTTACCCGTTCTATATAAACCTATCGCCAGTAATTTATCTGACTTACAGTTAATTTCTATTGCTGTCAGTTCACAGTGATATTCAAAAAAAAGCTGATCTATTGCACTACATTTCTTAAATTTTAGTTTGGACTCTACAAAAATAGAAACGCCTCCATGAATGCGATTTTTTCTTACAAAATAATTGGCGTGTGTGTATCCATGCATAACGATACTGTCTACATCATTTATGCTCAAAAATGTTTCTGATAAAATTATTACATCTGGTTTATAGGTGTTCGTAATAGTATTTAATAATAGGTTTTTGTTTTTCACACTTCTACAATTTTGATGCATGATAATAAAATTATTCCTATTTTGTCCTTGCATTTTTTAAGTTAAAATTATCTGATTTACAGGTTGACCTAAAAAAGGGCCCTGCGATATTGAGTTGTTGGTTGATTTTATTTGGCGGTCTCCTTCAGACAGTGGTATAAGATTACTATATACGTGGGTGAATTCATATGATGAATTGTGTACAATTTGATTGTATAATTGTATGATAAAACGTTTCTGGCTAATTTTAAAATTATTAGACCTACTCATAAACGAATTTATTTCAATTATTGACATTCCAGTAGAGTTATCTCTTAGCTTATACAATGATTGGTTAATTTTATAGATAGTTTCATTTGTATTTTCTAATTCTAATTTAAGTTTTTTTGACGTACATAAGTCTCTTATAAATCGCACCGTCTGTAGATCAAATTGATGATAGTTCGATGAGATGATGATGATGTCATCCCCTTGTGAAAGTTCCTTAGAGTATGATGTTATATTCTTCACAATCTCCTTAAGGGGAGCACCGGGCTTGGAAATAGTAAGAATAGAGTCATATTGACTATTTTTTGCACGAATACACCCTGCTCATGGCCGTAGGGAGGGGGGGGTTTTGGGGGTTCAAACCCCCCCCGAAATGTTGAGGCACCGTTAAAAATCAAACTTGAATAGGTAAAATTTTCTCGGATACGTACTCGTACGTGGAAAGTGCGGCTTACTTTAAATAGCTATTCTCTCTTAAAAACACAAAAATTTTTTCGTCTCATTTCGTCTCCGATTAACAACAGCGCGCTCTGAGTCGTCGGTGGCGGACGGGGCGCGCTCGCGCACCATGCCATGCGATTCCTATTGTGTATCTACATACATTGTACTGTATGTAAGCACTTAAATATTTCTTTAAATTATTCTCTTTTGAAAACTCAAACTTTTTTTCGACAAAATTCGTCTCTACATTTTAAATGAGCTGGGTGCACGCATCGCATTCATTTACGGCCGATTCCAGCTAGGCAGGCAGATCACGATATTATTTTTAATTTTATAAATCAATAGACCTATTTTCTTGTCGTTCCGTAATTGAATTGCTTTCTCCGTTTACTGTCATGTATTTATTTATAACATACTTTTCTAAACTATTTGGTAACGGCCGAAAAGGTCACAAAAAATTTCGCGGCTCGCTCCGCTCGCCGTTAATTTGGAATTATTCTAAGCTTTTTAGCAACCTTGCGAAAATGCCACAATTTCTCAACAATTTTCAGCGGCCGCAAACACAGCAAAATATCGGCGGCGGTCACTCCACTCACTGTTATAATTTCAGCTCAAAAAGTTTCAGTAATCTTTTGTCACTCTTGATTCTATTTTATAGATCATCCGAAAGGTCGCACAAAAAAATTGCGGCTCGCTTCGCTCGCCGTTCATTCTGTAGCCTTTCGGTCAGTTTTATCAGCCTGCCGAAAATATGTAAAAAATTTGGCGGCTCGCTTCGCTCGCCGATCATTCTATAACCATTTAGGCATTTTTATCAGCCTGCCGAAAATATGTAAAAAAATTGGCGGCTGGCTTCGCTCGCCATTCTTTCGTAATAATGTGAATTGTTATACCTACCCCTTAATTAATACTACTAACTTTTATGTCACCCGAAAATGACACTCGAAGTTATTTATTTTTTGTATTTCTCAGATTTTTTTCTTTGTTGCTGGCATACCAATCTCCAATCTCCAAATTGGGGCTAGCTGTCACATCTATTGTCACACTTTTGCCTAGGTACTTTTTTACAAAACATCGGAAAAATCTGAAAAAATTCGCGGCTCGCTCCGCTCGCCGTTACCCATGGTTATTATTTTATATCGATTTTTTTTGGAAAGTGCTTGGTTGAAAACCACTCCGGGTACTAGCATAAGTAGCATAAGTACATATTTAAAGATGTTGCATGTTGTCTCGGGCGGGTCTAAGGCTCGACCCCCCCCGAATAGTATTTCTGGCTACGGCCCTGACCCTGCTATACGTTGGCCATATGCATCACACAGTATGAGCATTTTCTTTAATAACTTTCCTTCTTGTTTAGTCCTATTTAAGTCATTTTTGGTAAGGGCAACTTTCACCTTTTCAGGTTTCATCAACTCTGTTTCTCCTGTGTTTTGTTTATTTTTGTGTTCTGGTGATTTAAGGTCTATACCCGGCAGTGGGCAAGGTTTGGTCGTGGGTGATACTGATGGCGTATCCTGAAGTAAGGTTAGTGTCTCATTTTTTGCCGGTGTTTTATTCCGCTGTCTTTCCAAAATTTTTATATTTTCCTTTTGAATTTCAACAATTTGGTTTCTTAACTTTTGAGTTTCCTCCGTAAGAAGTTTAATCTGCTGTTCATTTTCAAACTGTAAGTTTGTTGATAGCTGCTCAAAAAGCTGAGCATTAGTTTCATGCATTCGTATGAGACTAAGTGCTTCCTCATATTCTTTTACGTCTTCTACTCGTCGGTCCATTAGCTCTTGTAGTTTTTTATTCTGTTCTTCTATTTCTACATATTTTATTTCTATCTCTGATAGCGCTGTTTTTAGGGACGTGTTTTGAGCCAAAAGAGATCTATAGTCTTCTGCGAATTCATCTTGCTCTTGTAATAATCTGACATTAAGTTGCTGCGCTTTTTGAAGTTCAAATGTCAATTTTTTTATTTTATCCACATTTGCTAGTGCAGTCTGACTTCTCGTTTGAGCCATATTAATAAAAAATAAAAAAAAGGAAAAGAAAATCCAAACCCTATCTGGTTTCGAACCCTCTACCGTCGGCACGCAAGTCTGTGTACACGTCCTCTCCACCAACGTTGTACTTATTAGACCCTCCGAAAATATGCAATAGATTCAGGGCTGCTACTCTCTTTCTTCAAAACGAAGCTTCGCAAACGAACGAATTTTAAACGAAGCTTCGATAATGAACCTACTCTTTTTCATTTTCGGATACGCACACGAAGTTCGAATTCATAGACAATTTTCGTGAATGAAGTTGATCGAATGATATGAGCATCCATTATTATCCGACTAATTATAATAGAACTACTATTACTTTGAATTGGGTAGTAACCTAAGGCAACCACAAATATCAGTATATTTACTTATTATTTATTGTGTTGTGGCCCGTACGTACGTGAACATTTTTTGTTTGCATTCTTTGTTTCGACAAAACACTTATGTGGTTTGTTTGTTAAAAATGATGTTTCTCAAGTGTTGTGTTATCAAAAGTGCTTTTTTTCATCGCAAACGCGATACACATTCCATAGGAAAGTTTCATGTTGCAGTCTGCATTTTAGCTCTCGACAACTTGGTTGTGTTGGATTATAAAACTTTGTAAGTAAGAAAAATGCGTTACACTTGTGTTTTTAGTGAAAACATGACTTCTGTTCATAATAATAGGCACCTCTGGTTTATATTTTATCTCTTTTCAGTTTAAAATGGCTCCACATACGGGTTCAGCAACTCCAGAACAAATAAATGCACTCCTTAATTTCTTGGACGAGCATAGAGATTTAGCTCGCGGGAGATTGAGGAGTGTCGAAGGGAAAGTCCAAGCCAAAAGACTGTGGGAAGAAATATGCAATTCACTCAATTCGTCTTTGTTATCTGTTTTATCGACATTGCCGCTGTTTTACATATTAGTACGCACTTGCAAGGTAGGTGTCACTGTTGTTCAGGTAAAAATGGTTATGGCGTGTCTAGATGGGTACTGGTTTATCGACAAAACTGAGGAATACTTTTGTGTCGCTGTCAGGTTTGTTTATGTTTGTGACTTCAAATTCAACCAACGATTTTTGTGGTTATTTTTGGAAATTTAGTGCGTTTTGTAGTGTTTTGTCTATTATGCTCTAGTACTCACGATTCAACTAAGACCTTGTTACCACATTACTCAGCGTCATTTGTGTATTCCGTAGTTTGTCGGTCCAAATTCGTCGGTTATTGTTGCGATCCCCGGTACCTATTATATTTCAATACGAATAACTTTCTTGATTCTTAATATTTTTCGTTGAAAACACTTGTGCCAATAATTTAGGTATAGTTCTACATACTATTGTAACTTTTGGATTAAATAGATCAAAATTTATATTTTTTACGGAATTATTACATAGAGAGATGAAGTTATTGTGACGACTGGCGCCATCTCATGATCGATTGTGCTGGCACTCAATTCAATGAATATCCTCTATATTCAGTACCTACTAATACTAATAATATGTTCATATAAGACAACTAGCGGTCCGCCCCGGCTTCGCACGGGTATTAAACAAAAATTTCTAAAATTATACACACTAAAACGATGGATTTCACAGTTTTCATACGGATCCCTTACTATTTTTAACAGCGTTGAGGTTTTTGACATTGACTAGACACTCCATAACTGACACTGGCCGCAGAGAAAAAGCAAGCACCGTGCGCTATAAATATATTCAACCTCTTTTTCTATTCTGACGCGCCATAATAGAAAAAGAGGTTGAATATACAGCGCACGGTTCAATTATTGAATTTTTCATGCAAATCCCTAACTTTTTTGAAAATATTATATAGCCTATGTTCATCACGCACGGAAAATTTAGGATTCAAATAGTGAAAGAATTTTTCAAATCGGTCCAGTAGTTTCGGAGCTCAATTCAAACAAACATACAAACAATCAAATCTTTCCTCTTTATAATATTAGTATAGATTATTTAGGTTGCCGCGCTCGGCCCAAGGTAAGTTTCGTGTGGACTGCCAGTTTCTGCAGCTTTTACCTTGATAGCGTGTGTGGAAGAGTCTTAGACAATCACTGATTTATCAAGCCCATTCCATCATCAAAATTCTGTCCCTGGCACTACACCTTTGAATCTTGGTTAGCTGGGTTCAAAGTTGCTGACGCTGCTGTAAAGGATTTATTTTTATTTTTGTGTTATTGGTACTGCGTCGATGAAATAATTCGTTAGGTATCGATAATCGATGTTTTGAAAATACCGAACCCTAACTCTATTTACTATGACGAATAATTTTCTCCTAAAATCACCTAATATTCATAGTAAAACATTAAATGAATAAAGAAAAGCAAGCGGATCTTTATAAACTTTCCCACAACCAGCAAAATGTTTGAATTGAAAATAATAGCAAATGTAAGATATTTTGACTGAATTCGGTACCTTTCCCATGCAACGTTATTATTTTGATGTTTTTTGTTGATTTTCATGCGACAGCCAAACACTCTGCACATACACTTATAAAATGCATTATTCTCCAAGTTTTCACACCATAAAAAAGCATAATTATCGCCTATTAACTCAAAATTTCCTTCATTTACGAATAAAAACAAGTCCGGATGACAACTGATGTACTTGTTGTTGACGGACACAAAACATGGCAACCGGCCGCAAAGAGGTATTTTGTGACGTCACCAAGACAATGTTGTCATTTTCAGTCATGCATGATCAAACTACTGTTGTCCTTTTTTACTCATGATTATCTTCATTATTCAAAAAGAGATGCCGATATGTCAGTAACTCTGCTGTTGAAATACATCACACTTCTAGAACTAACTGTTTGTATAGATGTTTATGCCAAGTCTATTCTTTATTCCTTAGTCTGAGTTCTGACTTGTTCGGTTCTGTCAAAATTTTTTTCGGCTGTCATCCGCGGTCAGTCGTAGTCTTTTGAGCAGGGTTGCCAACTGTACGAGGTTCCTCATACAAATACGAGATTTTGGGTCTTCCGTACGAGGTACGAGGACACAATCAACCTCGTACAATTATGTAGGTACGAGATTTTGGCAAACGAAGTAATTAACATGATTTTTCATAGCAGGAAGCATTTTAATTGTAGAATAAATTGTAAGTTTCTAAGAAAAACAGTTTGGCGATGGCGATTTTCAACAATGAGTCCCCGTACCAAGACGGAAAATGCATGTATTATGTATATATTCCTTTTACTCGTTTAGGTACGATACTTTTTAAATCATTGAAATCGGTCCATTGGTTGCGAAGATATTAAACATTTTGTAAAAGCCAACCGGCGGGGCGGCCGTATAGACCGTGGTGACGTCACGAGCCCCGTTCCGCCCGCGCGCGCGTTCTCCGCCATTCATTTATTAAAGTTCACTCGATCTGGGCAGGTCGTGTAGTGCTTTTGTGGTTTTTACGTGAAAATATATGCAGAATTATAAGTAGGTAGGTACTGTGTAGGTAGTACTGAAATGTACTAATACTTCAATTAGTGCTCCTGAAAAAATGTTTCCAATGTGCAAAAGGACCCGAAAAGTCGCAAAAAATGTACTGTCATGAAGAAACAATTAAGTTTGTACATACTTATCTACATAAAAATGTTGAAAATAACGGAGTAGGTAGTTACAACAACAAACACAACTGCCCTGGCTGACTAACCTAAAACTTTTAAGTATTTAATATTATGCTAGTCCAGGTAGGTACATACCTGGACTAGCCTACTTATTATCCTGCTGTTCTGAGTAGGTTGATAGTGAGATTTTTTTACCTCTGAACTTTCCAACCACGAATTTCAGTTTAAATAAATAAATATAAATACAGAATGCTGGACAATCCACACAGCATTATCTAGCCCCAAGTTAAGCAGAACTTTTGTTTTGGGTTACTGATATACATAATACAATATTATTAAAAAGAAAGATATTTTTATTATACATAGAAAACAACCAGAACCCCTGAACAAATATCTGCAGATCGTACAAATATTTGTCCCGAGGCGGGAATCGAACCCGCCTCGGAACCCGCCTCCTGCGACGCAGGAGGTTTCCTGCGTCGCAGGCGGACCTTCGCCCACCGCCATCAGGCCGCCGCCGCGCCGTCAGGTATGAAATGATTACTAAGATAATCAAATACCATGAAGGTAGAATAACAAATAACTAAGGTAGATCGAAACAAGTACGACAAGTGCGAGTGTAACTCGCGCGCCGAGGGTTTCTAATTTCAATAGTTTGTATGAATTAATTTTGATTTTAGAACATTTTTAATGAATGTACGAGGTTTGAATTAGGGTTTGAAAGCCAGAGATTTTGAGCTGCTTAGTACGAGGAAAAAAATTATATGGTTGGCGACCCTGGCCGGGAGCATCAACACTGGGGTGCGTTCAGAGGCTCAGGGTGCGGTTGTTTGGTGTAAATTTTAACTTACCCAAAGGTTCGGAACGAGTCGGTTGTTATACGTCAAAGTTGACATTATCATGACAAAACTGACGTTACAGTTGCCGGACGTTCGTTTGTTTTGTTTTGCGGTTACTTTTAGGTAAATTGTATCTACTGACTGTAACTACGATCGATAACTAATAAATACTGAAAATTTTGAAATTTACTGTTGAAATCTTGATATGTGTTGATAAATATCAAACGGGCCTAAGTCACACATAAGCAACTTTTGGATAATTAACATTTTATCGTCTTAGCTTAATTGAAGAGGTAAGAAGGGTACTCATGCTGCTAAGCTATTTAGAAGATGTCTACGGGCAACATTACGTTAAAAAAAAGTAGAAAAATGCCTCACCTTGACGTTAAAACCGGTTTTAATTCTGGACTTAGGTGCGTATGAAAAATACCGTAGGGATTTAGGCTTGTTTGAAGTAACGTGTCATGGGACTTAAGCAGTTATGAAAAAACACAAAGTGACTTTGGTTGGTTTGATATAACTCAATGAAAAGGGTACGGACTCAGGTCCATAAGTAAGATCCCTTTTACCTGGGTCTAACGGACATCATCAATGTTATTTTGTAAATATGTATATACCTATTAATGTGCAAATTTTATTGAATAAAAAGTCATATAATTTAGCTTATATTTTATTTGTCTCGACTGAAATAGCAGCAAATAGCAGCCTTGTTTACTTAAACTACGAGTCACACAAATTCCAAACAATCGTTGAGTATGTATTCAGGACTATCATTAATTTCTTCGTCATCATTTTGCTCAGGCAAGGGGTTTTCCCCATGTGCTAACACATTTTTGTAATACTCCAAATCTGGCAGCTCTCTCCATGCGTCGCCAAAATGTTTTGCTAGTAGTATCGTGGATCACTATGCACTTGATATTAATTTAATTTTAGCAGTACTACTATAGCTTGAGACAACTTGCCAGTTTAACGCTCGGGACCGAAGAGGCTGCTTTACAGCTGGTGATTTTCCATCATAGCTCGTTGGCGGCAAATATCGCAACTACCACGCGATTGGACGTGCCCCTTATTGGCTAGCGTGTCTCGTCCAATCGTGTTTTACAAAAATGGTGTTGCCAGGCGCAATCAGTGTTACCAAACTAACTGAAGTAATACTTGACAATTTCAAAACAGATGACAGGTGGCTATAATTATTGACGTACCAAAAATCACGACATTCGGCCATACGACATCGTACGATCCTCCTGGCGTGCGATCAAAATTTACTTACATTTCTAATAGTAAATACCTTCCAGCGATCAGAAACCAAAATATCAGAATTTCAATTTAAAATGAACCTTAAAATGCATTTTATCACTAGTTTATGAACAATGCACAACAATGAAATAAAAAGCCGTTCCATTTTAGGAATTGAAATTAATTCAAGCGGAATACTGACTATCAACGCTCTGGCTGTGTGAATTTATCAACTTATAACTTAGAAATCAAATTTTCATAACCTGATCAAAAAAATCTATTGTAAATCAGGCATTGCAAAACTTAAATCTGGATTATTCTATTATTACGACATTCGGTTTTATTAAAATTGGTACAGTTTTTTTAAAAGTATTGTTTCGGACTAATATTTACTGATTAACTCTCAGATCAATTAAGACTACAATACTTCAATTTAATTTAGTTTGCAACCTTTTTCAGTATTTAGTATAATAATTCACGATGGTCCGTATACATTTGTAGAAATAAGATAGTAAAGCTGTTTATCTCACCCGAGTGCAGAACTGTGAATATTATTAGGGAAACCATCTGCACGTTATAAAAAGTAATGCAATATTGTAATATTCTTTAGACTTATAACAAAATCTTAGTAGATATTACATATTATTAGATACCTACTCGTATTAATGAACTTTTTGTTACCGGGTTTGAATTCCGAGTTCCGAGTGATGCCTCGTAGATGAAATAATTAAGCTTTTCAATACCTTATTTGCCGCAACTTCTCTCGACCTTGTTGTGAAAGAACTCCTTTCGCCCATCCTGAATCTCAGTATAAATATGCATCGTCGATGTCCTCCACAGCCTAGCGAACCCGACATCACATTCTGTCGAATCTATCGCCCTTGGACATGACAACCTTCTCCTTTGTTGTTAATTATTTATTTTAATTTATGTAATAGGCCTATAGGTCTTCAAATTAATAAATAAATTAAATTAAATAGCTGAAAGTTGTAGTAGTCTTCCGATTCTAATTAAAAGCAATATCTGGAAATAATTGTACCTACATCACTGTAACAAGCTGACATCACATTGGACTAATTGTACCTACTAGTATTCTTTTAAGAAAACTAAACGACCAGGGTCTAACTGGGAATGGTCACAAAATTCTTAAGTCATACCTGACCGGTCGCACTCAAGCTGTTAGGATGAGTGAATTTAAAAGCTCTGCAGCGCCGATTACATACGGAGTCTCACAAAGAACCATCCTGGGTCCGTTGTTATTCATCGTTAAATGGTGCGCTCCGCGGGATAGTTCACTGTTTATCTCGCAATGTCCGATATACTGTCTATAATTCCCTAATAAAGCCACACATTGACTACTTGATTGAAATCTGGGGATCAGCAGCAAAGACTAACCTAAACTTATTGCAAATAGCACAAAATAAACTTATCAAAAGACTATTTAGCTATAATTATCTAACACCTACTATTAAACTATACAGTGAAACTAAATTAATGAATATCACTACAACCTATAAATACTATACCTGCTTACTAATACGAAAATACTATCTGAAGACATGCATATAAACATTACATTCAAAACTAAACGTGACCATTATCAAAGAATGTAACTGAGAAATGCAGACAAATTAATTCTACATCATCCAAGAACAAATTATGGGAAAAAGCACATTACCTTTGAAAGTGCTAAAATATTCAACGAATTAAGTACCTAAAGCTATAAAGGAGACAAAATCTATGTACATAATATATATAAAAAAATTACTTAAATTTTATCTTTCCAATAATAAGTAAATTATAACCTACTCTGTAATTAATAATGTTTACCTAATCTTTTACTAATAATTACTCAATAATTGGCATTACACACAATTTAAACTAAAAATATAAATCAATCAACAAAACATAAAATGCGTTCGCAAAAGTTTGACACATCTAGTGGTTGTAGATCTATGTAACTCGAGTCGCTCATTGTTCTATATGACGCTTCGCAAAAAACTCGTACAGAAACAAGCAGTCGACTAGGTACTTACCTACTGTATTGTGTCGGTCTCGTCAGAATTTTTAATAACTACCCACTATTATTTTTCTTTTGGATAAAATGTATGGATGTGTTGATGTTGTGTAGCTTTGGCTAACAAAGTAAATCACTTATTTAGTTACCTACCCGTTTATAGTGTGCTCGTCACCCAACTGTAAATTATACACATTAGCAATAATTAGTTCCAAGTTCTCATTTTAAGTGAATTTTTGTAATTCTTATGAGAATAAAGTTTCTTAAACCATAAGGTATTGCATAGTGTAACTTAAGTATTTAATTTGTTGTAGCTGATTGCTTTAAATAATATTTTACTATACTGTGTATACTAATTGTAATTAACTGTTTCAGATTAATCTCACTTTTTACTAATGGGCAAATTTAACTCGACTGTAACTATTTGTGATCAAGTGTTAGGTGCATACTTTAATAGTAAACTCTCAATTATTATACTCCACTGTAAGCAGATTACTTTACATAAAACTATACCCGACCAATTGTAGATTACCAACGTATTGTAGCAAACTATAAGTAGTTGTTTTCAACTGTAAATAATTGTAATCAATAAATATTAAATGAAGTTAACTATGACAATTTATAAATTATCCGCATTAATTGTATTCAACTGCAACTTTGCCACAATTAAGTAATTGTTATTTAGTCTAATAAATTGTAGTCATTCGAAAAACTAGACCCCGAAGTACCAATAGGACACTTACTTATGGTGGTATTCCTCCTAATGTCTGGAACAGAACTAGACTTATTGCCATAAATGGCACCACCTCTAAGATTATAAAAGCTAGCTTACTATTTTTATCAATGTCTTTTAACTATGTTGTTAGCGTACCTAATTCTAACTGTACGGTGATTATCTTAAAATTAACTATAGGAAGACTAACACCTCACTACAAACTGCTAAGACTAAATTACATTTAGGCTTACCTAACGCAAGTTCATTATTTAACTAACTAACACAGTAGAAGAAGAGTAGGTAAAGCCTTTACCTACTCTTCATGTAGTTCCTCGTTGGAAATGGTTCGGTTGGAGTGGAGTTTACGGGACGCAGGACTTAGAAAATTTTCGACGAATTTTTTTATGTATATATAACATGTATTTTTTTTTATGGCTACGTAAAGAGGGTCACTAGGGGTGCAACTTTAGTTCAGGTGATCTACCCCAAAGTTCAATGACCTCGGCGCTAGAGGTCAAAGTATGTCGTTCAGTTTAAAGGCGAAAAAGACTTAGAAAAATTTCGAAAGATATTTTTTTTGACGTATATATAACACATGTTTTTTCTTATGGCATCGTAAAGAGGGTCACTAGGGGTGCAACTTTAGTTCAGGTGATCTACCCCAAAGTTCAATGACCTCGGCGCTAGAGGTCAAAGTATGTCGTTCAGTTTAAAGGCGAAAAAGACTTAGAAAAATTTCGAAAGATATTTTTTTTGACGTATATATAACACATGTTTTTTCTTATGGCATCGTAAAGAGGGTCACTAGGGGTGCAACTTTAGTTCAGGTGATCTACCCCAAAATTCAATGACCTCGGCGCTAGAGGTCAAACTGTGTCCGATACAGATACCGATACAGAGCATTCCGATAAGAGTTGATTAGGTTCAATTTGAGTGGCGGATCCGATACAGAGTACCCCGACTCCACGTGGTCTTGTGCGTGGCGCCCCTAGAGTGTATATAATAAGCCGGAGGCGCGAAGGGAGTGCAGCCTCCGCCAGCCGTAACAAGAGACAGGCACCGCGCGAGCCACAGCGGCTGAGGCTGGTCGCCGAAGGCGACCAAAAAGCCGAAGCTGCGGAGGTGAGCAGTGGTGCCTGTCCCTTGTTACGCAATGGCGGAGAGGCTGCACTTCCCGCAGCGCCGGAGCTATCGCGATCCTGAAACTTTCCGGCATCGACTCCAGCAAAAACCAACGTTTTTACAAAAAAGGTCAGTGACCTTGACCTCAAAGGTCACTGACTTTGTGTTCGAAAATTATTAATTTAACTTTCCGGCATCGACTCCAGCAAAAACCAACGATTTTACAAAAAAGGTCAGCGACCTTGACCTCAAAGGTCACTCACATGTGCTCGAAAATGATTAATTTAACTTTCCGGTATCGACTCCAGCGAAAACCATCGTTTTTACAAAAAAAGTTCAGTGACCTTGAGGTTAATGACTCAAGGTCACTTATCTAAGGTGCATTGAACCTTAGGTCAAAGGTCAATGACCTTGACCTTGAAAAAAAAAACATAAATTTTTTGCGTCCCGTAAACTCCACAGTGACCAATGGTTCCTATTAGGATCTAGGCATATCAGTTGATTCAAAACTACACTTTGTGCTCAAATTGAGAATATAGTTAATGAAGCTTGTAAGTTTTATGACTCTTATGCAAACATGTGTGCGTACTCTTCTCTATACATAATTTCTGAGTAAGGGCTCGCCACGTCTGCCTGGAATAATTTTAATGATAAATATAATATACATAACAATATAATTTATAGTATAACATAATATATAAATTCTAACGCTCTTCAATTAATAACGCCTCCATTGCAGGTCCTCATAATTATGATCACATACGTTACAAATACTGAAGCAGCAAAGGTTGCTACGTGATCAACTCCTATCACACAATTATTATCATAACAAGTTCACTGTAATAGTTTAGCCAAACCTATATACATGTACCATACTGTTCCCGGTCAATTAGAGACACATATGTAAATGTGCGTAAATAACTTATATTATTTGCGAAGCGTCCGGATGTATGCGAGCTACGCTGCATAGAATGACAAAAAGCATTTAATAAGGACCTCTCAAACTCATATATTTGCTACTTTAGCTATATTGTATAAGAAAGCCATCAACCTTATGTCGTCTGAAAGTGCAAATATCAAGTAAAAGATTTTTACAAATTTACATAATTTAACGCTGTCAAATGTTTACTATTTTTACAAATTTACATAATTTAACGCTGTCAAATGTTTATTATCACCACCCCACGTTGTAAGCAACTACTAGTAGAACAAATTATCTGCTACTGAAACAATCATACTCAACTGCTGCTACTTTTGCATCGCTAAATAACTAGGTAATAGGTTTAGTGCACCGCGGCCCTGACTTAATAATTTAATGAAAACTACATAACATTGCATTTTACAGACATTCTTTCAATAAAGAAACTGAAATCGCGCGTAGACCTTTTCGAAAACAATAATACTAGGAATGCGTCTATCGGTCACGGTATTGCATTCGCTCTTGCGCACAAATGGAGTTTTTAACGTTTTATAGTGCACTCTTAACTTGTAACAATAACTGTCTATTAACTGCACTCAACTTATTCAATTGTTTTTGACGGTAACTTTTAACTTAGTTTTGTGAATTGGAACTTTTTCAACTGTACTCTACTTTAATTGACATCTACTTATTTGAATTGATTTTCAAACAATTTATGAGCATAATACAAAAAGGTCATCTACTACTGATTGAAATTTACAAAGTGAACTAATTACCTCTTAGAAAATTAGACTGAAGTTCATTTTTTTCATATTTAATTAATAGCGCTCAAATAGCGCTCTACTTTTATGTATTGAGCTAAATTGAGATTTAATTGAATTCTGTTCGATTTGCTCTAATTCTGTTCGATTTGCTCTAACTCTGTTCTATTTGCTCTAACTCTGTTCTATTTGCTCTAACTCTGTTCGATTTGCTCTGACTCTGTTCGACTGTTAGAGACTTTAACTAAGTGTGCTTAGTTGTGCCTGACTTTTTTACTACTTGGGCACTGAGTTTGCTTAGCCCATGACGTTATACAACCACTATCTTATCATAATATTATACACTTGGCATACTTAGCCTGCACGTGACATAAATAGTCACTTAAACTGATTATAATATTGTACTCTTGGCATACTTAGCCTGCGGTCACATACATAGCCGCATAATCTGATTTTTGCACACTTGGCAATTGAACACACTTGGTTACTACTCAAAACTAAACGCAAGTGGTTTTCCAAGACAATGATTATTGCACACTTGGCAATTGAACACACTTGGTTACTGCTCAAAACTAAACGCAAATGGTTTTCCAAGACAGATTATTGCATATTTTGCAATGGATCAAACAATGGCAAATGATGTGATATCATAAAAATAAGATTTACTATTAATGATTCAAAGTTCTTGGCTACGCAACACTTTACGCAGGTGCTCATGAAATTCCAAACACGGTGAAAACTTAGAACCACACGATCACCAGCAGTTACAAAAATCTTTCTGTCAGAGAGTAGCCCTGATCAGATCTTCTTGCAACCACCGACAATCGTACTGTGACACAATATGCCAACACGATTAGAGAGTTGCTCCAACCACGCATTAGCACATGTTTCCTGGATTAGCAATCAACACATGAAATACTGATTTTTTTTGTACAAAATGTTCTGAACATAGCCATTGCAAATCGAAAGGATTCATGTACAAACGGATCGTCTCGGTACAATACCGACCGCTTATCCATCAAATTCCATACGAAATGATTGGCTTGTAAAATAACTAAATGTCATGAATTTTTATATAAGAATTAAAAACATTCCATAAAAAGAGTTATCACGTCTGGATAGTCTCGGTTTATTACCGACCATTCGTGCGAACAGCTATTTAAATTGGAATACTTGCGGAAAGTACCCGCATTTAAATCAATTAAATTAATCATGGCAATCTGGCCTAAAACTTTTTCAATATTTTTCTAAAATAATTACTAGGTAATTACTAGTCGTCATGAAATTTGATAGAAGAACAGGTATCTACCAGAAAACTTTTCCATAAAAAGCGTTATCACGTCTGGATAGTCTCGGTTTATTACCGACCATTCGTGCGAACAGCTATTTAAATTGGAATATTTGCGGAAGATACCCGCATTCAAATCAATTAAATCAGACTAGGCAGTCTAGCCAAGAACTTTATCAATATTTTTCAAAATAATTATGAGATAATTAACTAAAACATACCTGGGTTCATCACACTTCTGAAATATCGTGGATCACTATGCACTTGATATTAATTTAATTTTAGCAGTACTACTATAGCTTGAGACAACTTGCCAGTTTAACGCTCGGGACCGAAGAGGCTGCTTTACAGCTGGTGATTTTCCATCATAGCTCGTTGGCGGCAAATATCGCAACTACCACGCGATTGGACGTGCCCCTTATTGGCTAGCGTGTCTCGTCCAATCGTGTTTTACAAAAATGGTGTTGCCAGGCGTAATCAGTGTTACCAAACTAACTGAAGTAATACTTGACAATTTCAAAACAGATGACAGGTGGCTATAATTATTGACGTACCAAAAATCACGACAGTAGTTTTTTTACGTCATTTAGTTTTTCGACTTTAACATTGAAGCTAGCCTCTAATCTGTCTGGTGTTATTGCTGAAATTGATTTTCGTCGTTTGATGTTAATGTCTGGCATTTAAATGCTTTTTTTTTATTATGTTGACATTGCGGCTTTTCTGGTAATGTATGCGCTGAGTACCTGAAAAGAATACCTTACACATTTTAGCTGCCACAAGATTTAAAAGGGTTTGTATTAATATGCTAGGGTAGGTTTCTGAAGGCAGTAATTGATTTATAAAATAAAATACAAACATACATACGTGGGTACCTACTATGACTACAGTCGAGGTAAACAAGTGTTAGCCAAATACAATAAACAAAATAACATACTATAGGCCCCCAACTAGCTAAAGTATTAACAATGTTATTCTACTACAATAATCACGTGGAAACTGGCTTAAAACTAGTATGACCTACCTAAGTCATACAACAACAAAACAAAAATGTTAAAAAATCAGCAGAGTATACATGCCGTAGGGTATTTTCGTAGAAATGTATTTCTAAATCCAGCCCTGTCTATGTAAACAATGACTCGATCCTGACCAAATGCCTTCCGCGTCCCAAGTGTAATATTGCAGTCATACTTACAGACTTCGCGTCTTTTCTTTCTTTCTTTGATTTGCCCTTAAATTTCCTTTCTTTTTCGCTAGCTCCGGTTGTACCACACTTATTATTTCCTCCATAATGAATTATTTTATTACAAAAACACTTCAAAAACATTTGCGAGCGCCATGAGAAAAAACAGGAATGGCAGCCATGACACGTTCGTAAGCGTTCGTGATTGGTCGAATTGGATCTTGGCGAGTTTGATATACACTGACAGTGTGACTTGGGCGATTTTGAAAAGAGAGGGAAGCTTTAGAGCCATTTTTCTATGAGAAATAATGGATTTAGGTTTGATTGATCAAAACAGACATATTTATTTCCGCGCGCAGATTCTGACAGATTAAAAATATTACGAAATGTCAAAAGTGGACTTTGGTTCGTTTGATATGTATCAACCTCTGAAAAACGATCATATGGAACTGTTGTAAATGTCGAATTTGACACGGAAGCAATATTGGATTAGCAGTCTCTTTCTCACAATAGTGGTTTAACGTTAGAAAAAATCAATACACACTCTTTTTATCAGCGCCCTCTTCCTGGTTTCATTGTCACGGATGCCCATTCTATTCAACGAGTTTGTTTACATGTCAGGAGAAGTCATTGTGAGATTTTTATGTTTTGCCCGTGTTTTCGACTTATTTATTGAGCAAAACTGTAATATAAATTGAAAATCATATAGAAGAGGTACCATGAAGTGTTCTGTAGCAGGCTGAGGCCTATGCCAAAGCAAAAACAGGCCGAATCTAACCTTACACCGGTAAGTGGCTAACATTTCGTTAAATTGGTGTCTATTACATTGTATTTTGATATAAAGTGTGTAAAAACCTATTATTTTGAATCATCTTTATTGTGAGCTGTAGAAACCCGCAATATTCTCAATATTTCATTCACATCGCAGACATAAAAACCGGTGCTAGTGTTGAACATCATCGAACATCGAACGTTATCGATAAATTAAGTAAGGTCAGTATGGGTACCTAAGTGTAACTATTGGGCAAGTGTAGAGGACTTTTTTATTACGAAAACCATTTGAAAACCATTTTTGGATTCAAAATAAACTTTGACAAAAATATGACACACTGCCCCGTGTTGACCTTAGAGGTGCAAGTCCATCTTAACGGACTTGAACCTCTCCACACAAGACCACCGGACACAAAACCACTGATGATGTGTTGACCTTAATAAGTTACGTATTTTTTCTTGTTTTAGTTTACCAAGAAACGAAAGCCGGCGGAGGGAATCGTAAGAAAATATTGGCTTAGAAAATATCCGGCCAGGAACTCAAGACATTCATGTTTGCACATCGCACTTTGAAGAGAGTGCATTCAAATCATAAAAGCTTCCAAAACGTCAGGTTATAACAAAATACAAAATATATGCGATCAATACAGTTAATACAGTGTTTTATTACATATCCTGCTCCTGCTTCACCTCCAGTAAACTCTCGGATCCAGCTCCAATTCCGAAATGAGGGTTTCCTTCGATTTCTCCGGGATCCCACCATCAGATCCTGACTTGGTTCCAATGGGAACACCTCAGAAATGCGCTCTTCATAACATAGTATCGAGAATCACTATGCACTTGATATTAATTTAATTTTAGCAGTACTACTAAAGCTTGAGACAACTTGCCAGTTTTACGCTCGGGACCGAAGTGGCCGCTTTTTAGCTGGTGATTTTCCATCATAGCTCGTTGGCGGCAAATATCGCAACTTCCACGCGATTGGACGTGCCTCTTATTGGCTAGCGAGTCTCGTCCAATCGTGTTTTACAAAAATGGTGTTGCCAGGCGCTATTAGTGTTACCAAACTAACTGAAGTAATACTTGACAACTTCAAAAACGATGACAGGTGCCTATAATTATTGGCCATGTACCAAAAGTCACGACAATAGTATAAAACAAAGTCGCATCCCGCTGTCTGTCTGTCCTTCCCTATGTATGCTTAAATCATTAAAACTACGCAACGGATTTGGATGCGGTTGTTTGAAATAGATAGAGTGATTCAAGAGGTAGGTTTACATGTATAATACATGCATAATATAGTAGAGGAACACTGACAATTTAAGAGGTTTCCGTGCAAAGCCGGGGTCGCTGAATCGCTGAAAAATTTAAATTTATTTTCCCGTCGCCTATAAGTAAGTTCGTTCTGACCTTACTTTACAGTGGCGCTAACTGGTGAGTACAAAAACGGTAGCCCTCATTGATACAAAAAAATATACAGTTGAACATAGAACCTTTCCTTTTTTGATGTCGATTAAAAAGACCAGCTCGTCCATCGATATAATGTTATCGACTAGACGAACAAGTGAACATCCCTAATCCGCCATGTTGTTCTACCGATTTGTTTACATAGGTATCCAAGGAAAGTACATGCTTAGGGCACTTCCATAGACAATCGTTTTTCTGAGGTATCAACACATATGTAGGTAGATAACAAACTATGACAACGGAAAATATGACAGCTGTCAATGTCAGAGTGTTTTTCGTCGATCGAACTCATCGAACTAGGCTGCGTTCACAACCTACGCTCGAGCGCGCTCGGAGTGCAACTAGGTCGTTCATAACCTCAGGGGAAACGCTCGGTTGTTATTAACTAGAGCGTTCACAACCTCCGACGGTTGCAACTTTTTACCGGTGTAATTCGATCGACGAAAAACACTCTGACATTGACAGCTGTCATATTTTCCGTTGTCATAGTTTGTTATCTACCTACATATCAAGATTTCTACAGTAAATTTCAAAATTTTCAGTATTTATCAGTTATCGATCGTAGTTACAGTCAGTAGATACAATTTACCTAAAAGTAACCGCAAAACAAAAACAAAACAAACGAACGTCCGGCAACTGTAACGTCAGTTTTGTCATGATAATGTCAACTTTGACGTAAAACAACCGACTCGTTCTGAACCTTTGGGTAAGTTAAAATTTACACCAAACAACCGCACCCTGAGCCTCTGAACGCACCCCTACACCGGTAAAAAGTTGCAACCGTCGGAGGTTGTGAACGCTCTAGTTAATAATAACCGAGCGTTTCTCCTGAGGTTATGAACGACCTAGTTGCACTCCGAGCGCGCTCGAGCGTAGGTTGTGAACGCAGCCCAGCCCTGCATGCCTTCAAAAAAATATTCTTTCTTTTACATACATAAAATTGCAATTTTTTTAATATTAGTGCTAAGTCAACCCTATTCAAAAGTATTATGTCTAACGTTTCTAAAAGAAGAGAGAAGGCTCGCGTCCTAAGCTAAAGGTAAGTAAAGAAAAATCTGTCGTGGCACGGCACAGCTGATGCATCATGCTCAGTGCATGCAGCAACTCTAAATTTTATCTGAGGACTATCTTTTAGCAGTCGTTTCTCAGCAAAGTTTATGGGATATCTATACCTAATGTGACATTGTCTTAGTGGGTATTATTATACCTAGTAAAGGTTATAAAATTGGTACGTGCCTTGTCTATTTACAGTATTTACAAATAAAATTGGTTCATGGAAGTGGGTAGGTACCTACCTAAATGTTTGCAACAAATCTATAAAGACCTAAAACTCCCTCTTCTCCCATGCATTGCCTAGTGTAGTAAACCCCGCACTTGAAGATAAATTGCTAATTATAATTACATACTAGCCTGCTTGCTACTTGTTGAAATTAAGTCTATATGAAGTTATTTGTAATAGTATTTATGTGTATCAGATGCTTTTACAGTAGGTATATGTATGGTTTCAGACTATGGGTGATCGTGTATCACAAAGAATTTCTTAAACGCATTACCAAGACCCTGTACTACGGACACCTGCCAACCATACCCTGCCTGAGCTTACCTGTGACTGGTGA
Source organism: Eupithecia pulchellata (assembly GCA_963931895.1). Lineage (NCBI taxonomy): Eukaryota > Metazoa > Arthropoda > Insecta > Lepidoptera > Geometridae > Eupithecia > Eupithecia pulchellata. Next base: position 871 of record CAWVOY010000202.1, on the reverse strand, counting down.
GCATTAATAAAAAAATCTTTTATAGCATATACATATATACAGGGTGTCCCGTAACTCAACGTCAACCCGAAAACGCCGCCGGACAGGTGGGTTCATGACGACCCAGAACAACTATAAAATCATGGGTCTATCTTCAATGGTTTCAGAGTTATGGGCTTTTTACTGAAAATCATAAATCTATGCCCGGCGTCAAACTTTTCTATTTTGTGACTACAGATGTCAATATTTTCTGAATTTTATTAAAGAAGCCGATTACAATAACCGACCGGTTATTGTAATCGGCTTCAGTTTGGCATTTCAAACCTAGCCTGGACTTCGATTGTCACTTTTGTATTGTGTAAATAGCTGAAACCAACTTGACTACCAACTTGAATCCCGCTATACCAACTCCTCGGTGACCACCTATCCGAGGGGAGTAGATTTAAAATCAGCGCTGCATGATTTTTTGCATGCAGCATACAATGCTGAATCTACTCCCTTTGCCTATTACCTATTCTTATTTTTTGTATAGTTTTTGTTAAATTTAGGTTAAGTAATTAAGGAATGGGCAATAAATGACAATGATTTTGATTTTTTATTTTGAAACCGAAGACCAGTTGAATACCTTAGACAATACCGACAACATTCTGACTGGCTCTACTACTACTGGTAATCGGTTTGAAGTTCACTGGTAATGGATTTCAAGTTATACAATAAGGCTGCTGTGCAATAGCGTGTCCATTCAAAGGTTGCCAGGAAGAAATTGTTCTTAGCGATGAGGCCATTGTACAACTGTTTATGTTTTTCTGATGTTTTATGATTTCTTATGATTACCTAGGTGTGCAATAGAGAGAGTTTGTATTGTACAACAGAGATATCATGCGCGGTGTGG